>SNQJ01S0076737.1:5526-23803 GCA_010110895.2 Picea sitchensis
AATGCATATAGATTCTTAAGAAATACAAAAATTAATCAATGGCTCATACACAAAGTACACAGAGATTTTATACCGGAAACCCTCAACCGGGAAAACCTTTCTTCTATTCATTATATCGAATTTCACCATTCTCCATACAATATATACAATGTTTTTAGGTATTCTGTAGATACCAAAACCCTAATCCAAATACGGGATTAATTTACAAATCCGCTAAAAATAGCAAAATCCGCTAAAAATAACAAAAACCACCCAAAAATCTAGGTGAAGGGATCGTCAGACGCAGTTGTCGTATCTGACGTGCCCACACACACACACACATGAAAAGACTATAACACATACCCAATAGATAGGGGGTTACCTGTTGTTGAGACTTGGAACAATAGGTAACCCCCTATCTGTTGGGTATGTGTTATATTCTTTGCATGTGTGTGTGTGTGGGTGCGTCAGATACGACAACTACGTCTGACGATCCCTTCACCTATATTTTTGGGCGGTTTTTGTTATTTTTAGCGGATTTTTCTATTTTTAGCGGATTTGTAAATTAATCCCAGATTAATGGATTAGGGTTTTGGTATCTACGGAATACCTAAAAACAGATAGGGGGTTACCAATTGGGTGGAACGTCCTTGGTCTACATCTAGTTGGTGATTGGTTTTGATAAACACAAGTTCTCTCTATCATGGTTATCTCTGCTTGCATATTTATTTCCGTTGTGTATTAATTATTAACTCTGAAATGTGTATTGATAATGTTACTACTTGTTGGTTATTGTTGTGTATGGAATATTGTTCATTTCTTTTATAGAGTAGCATGAATATTGATTATTTCATGTGTTATTATTGCATTTATTTCATGCTTCATTCTTAATTATTTGGTATCAAAATTTTGAATCAGCCCAAGAGGGAGAATTTAAGGGTACCTGGGCAGTGGGTACAACTCAGCTTAGAGCACATAAAAAATAGTTTTTGGATTTGTTGATCCAAGTGTGTTACAAAGTGGTATCATATCTATTAGTTACAATATCGGGCCTTTGAATGGGTTTGTTACATAACAAGGAAGAAGTTGTGGAAGTAAAATGAAATCAATAGCTTGGGAAACATTGAGGGAAAATTTATGTGGTTTAAATTATGCATTCAACCATGGGGACTAGATCCAAGTTGATCCTCCATGCCCCTAACCTTCAAGAGAGGCATTCCATTAATGATATGAGCATTAGAGTCTACTGTTATGCTTGCAAGAAACCAATGCACAACCACTTTTGGTCGAGCTTCCAAGTGGTTTATCCACCATTGATCTATAGACTACATAAATATTTATCCTAGATGCATGGGGTAATGATTGATAGAGCAATTTATAAAAAAAATCCACCCTTTATTACTTGTGCATGAAGCATGAAAGAGTCATGGAAACCTACAAAGCAATGCATGATATAAACTTTTGGTTAAGGGTCCTAATAGCCCAGTGGTTGGTGCCCTAGATATCAGATATCAGAAGATCTAAGTGGTGTCGTGTGTGGGAGAAATGATACTTGGTGGGCAGTGGGCCTATATTGGACCCCCATATCCTTGAAATTTATCCAAGCATGTTTCGTTATGAATTTTCAATAACTCGATACCTAATAGGGCATGGCTTCATGGACAAGGTTCCAAGCGTTTTGGATTTCAAGTGGAAGGAGCACATGCAAATGGCGTCAGTTTTAGATCATGATGATGTAAGAAATCCAAAGTGTACATGTGGAAACATAGGACTGGAGGAACTCTATGCATGCGATGATGTGTCAATATAACATCATGCCATGTGTCAGGACAGGTGGCAGGTCGAGCTTATGCCACATGTCTATTGTGCCAACTGGACTATTGACTATCAGATATTGAGTGCTTAGGGGTAGAATGGAATGAATTACCTTGGGGGGGAATATGTTAATGGGTCGATATCAAATATCAGGAGATTAACAAGAAATGTTGAATGAAGAAGAGCCAAGGGCCTGGTGGTTCGATGCCACATGGGATCCATATGGGTATGAGGTGGATTTGTCCAAACATGGCTTGAAAAAATTTAAAAGGGCATAATATTTTTCTCTGAGCTTGGAATTGAAAAAACGAATAGTTGTTGGAAATCTCTCGGAGAAAGGAATCTAGTTATGCACCCAAAAAATTGTGCTGCCTAGTAGAGATCACAGTCAACTAGTAAGAATATGACTGGTGACCTTAAGAAATAAAATAAAAATTGTATAATTTTTTCCATAAATTTGTATCCATATTTATTCTTTTTGTCTAATATAAATTATGTTGCATGCACACTTTCTTGTAGAATTAAGGGTATAAACATATATTTTGAAGCTAAGAATGCATATTTGGTAAATAGAGGAAGGAGAGAGAGCCTTCAACCATGAAATATAATCCAAAGGTCAAAATATCAGTGTTGGGAATGGAAAGACAAAATCTAATGGTCACAAGAGAAAAATGGAACCAGAAGCCTTAGTAGAGACGGTGAGAAGCTTGAAAATAGAAGTGAAAAGTTACAAAGAAGATAATGAAAAGATGATGAAATTAGAATAGAATCAAATAAATTCCCAAATGATGCAAAACCAAAATTAGCTATAGAGGCAAGCCAAGAATGGATCAGGCTCAAGACCTGATGAAAAATACAAACATCATGAAATAAGACATAACTAAAGAAGAGAAAATCTGATCCAGATTTTATGAGAATAATGAAATGAATACAGATTATTAAAATATGCTTAACACATAATAACAGAGGTATCGTAAAATTGGTTTTCTATTCAATAACAAAATAAGTTGAAACTGTAAAATGCAGCGAAAAACAAGCTTGCTCAAATTGTGGTGGCTTATCTTTGAGAAGAGATGTGACGATTGCGCCCATTTGCAAGAAGATGATTACAATGAGGCTCTGAAGGAATTTTTACAATAAACAGGAATTTGAAAAACTCTATACATCCAAAAACCTAACCCTAGGAGATGAAGCTCCAAAAGTCATGTGGGCCTCGTTTGGGTAAGTTAGTACATCAATTTCTCGGGGTTGTAACTTTTGCATCGTGGTGAGTGTCGTGACTAGAGGTCGGCTAAGGAAATCAACAAATTGGTTGGTAATTCTTGTTTTATACTTGATGTTGAGGTGGAACTGTTGTAAGTATGTGTACCAATTTTGATGGTGATCATTCTGCAATTTTCCTTGGGTCTGCATGAACTATAGTGGCTTGTGATCAGTGTGGATGACTGTCTCCTTCCCAAGAAAGTAATGTCTCCACTGGTGGCAGGCTTGCACAATGGAGTACAATTCTTTGTCGTAATTAGGGTACTTATGGAAAACATCTGATAGTGTCTCACTATGATATTTCATGGGGTGGTCGTGTTGAGTTAGAACGGCGCCCAAAACATAGTCTGAAGCATCTTTCTTGATCTCAAAGCAATGTTGCAGGTCTGGTAATGAAATTACTAGGGATGAGCACAAATGATTCTTCAAGTCATCGAAGGCTTGTTGTTGGGACAAACCCCACACAAAGTTTTCTTTACCGCTGCCCCTAGTTACTTGGTTGAGGGCCCATGTGATATGAGAGAATCCCAAGATGACCCTGCGATAAAAATTAGTGAGGCCCAAGAAGTTCTGAAGTTCAATGAGTGTGTTTGGGGCTGGCTAGTCACGGATGACCTAGATATTGGTTGGATCCACATGCACACCATTCCTATCAACGATTTATCCTAATTAATAGACCCTATCCATGTCGAAGGAGCATTTTTCCAAGTTTACATATAGTTTGCGCTACCGCAGGGTATGCAGAACCTGCTGAATATTTTGCAAGTGTTTCGCCTAAGTCTTCTTGTAGATAAGGTTGTCATCTAGATACACCACTACAAACATATTGGTGAAAGGTCATAGGATATCGTCCATCATCCTCATAAAATTTGTTGGAGCATTTGTCAAACCAAAGGGCATGACCGACCATTCAAAAATACCTTCTTTTGACTTGTAGGAGGTCTTCCATACATTTGTCTATTCTACTGGGACTTGGTGGTATCCATAATTTAGATCAATCTTACTGAATTGTTTGGCCTCACTGAGCTGATCAAGGAGGTCGTCGATTCGAGGAATCGGGTATTGGTTTCGAACTGTGATTTTATTCAGGGCCCGGTAATCATTGCAGAGTTGCGAGGTCCCATCTGTCTTCTGCACCAGCATGATTGGGCTCCCACAAGGTGATGAGCTAGGATGTATGTGCCCCTTGTGGAGAAGTTCTTAGATCTGCCTCTTGATCTCCTCGTTTTCTAACAGAGAGCGGCATTAGACTGGCCCATTGGGTAGTGGTGTGCTTGGGGTCAGATCGATGGGATGCTTGACCTAGAAGTGCAGAGGTACCGTGGTAGGAGAGGAGAAGATATCTGAGTATTCTTCCACAACCTTATCCAATTGCTTCTTTTGTGTGGAGAGATCGATTGCTGAGGCCCTGGATGTGGCTCCGATATTTCGATCACTCTAAGAGAAAATCACAAAGAAGAAAAAATTCCCGATCTGAGAGATTACCTTCCTGCATTACTTTTCAGAGATCGAGGAAATATCACTAGGAGGGTCTACCTTGGGTATCCTGTACAATTTCATGTTCAAAGTAATAATAACACTACGAGGCCTAGAGGCCTAGACTCATATACATCATGAAGTTTCCATAAATAAGGTTGGACCAAAATAACATTACAAACTTTGAGAGGAGAAACATCACACAATACCTCGTCTTTGAAGGGCTTGATTCCATACGACATTCGACACTGTTGGCTGACATGAAGATTGATTCCTTGGTGGATCCATCCAATGGTGTAGAGTTGTAGGTGCGGTCTTTTCGGTATGGATAGTCGCTTGACGACCTCTGCTGATATGAGGTTCTTCTAGCTACCACTATCAAGGATGAAGTGCATCAGGGTGCCTTTTACCCACATATGTGAATGGAAGAGGTGCTCTCCTTCTTCTGGTTCATCTGGCACACCAGGCTGGTGCTTGGTGGTAGCAATGGTGGCACTGGGTTCCGCATCAATGATCCATATTCCCCTTTCTAGTTCTGACTCAGAGTCAGAACCCACATCTGATTCAGAGGATTTCACTTTGACCACCAATGACTTCTTTGAGCGGCAGTCAATAGTGTTATTCCAAGGGCTCTTATGGCAGTCACACCACTTCCCAGTATCTTTCTTTGTCTTTCCGATGTCCTTCTTTTCTTGTGGCTTAGACTGGTTGTCCTGATATTTTCCATATTTTCTCTGTCCTTTTTTCTATGGGTTGGGGCCACCCCTTCCTAGATTTTGTTGTGAGGGGTTCCCAGACCCAAATTTCCCCGTCTTTTGTTTGATCTTTTGCTCGATTTTTACGACATATCGGTAGGCCGCACCTAAGGACGAGATGTCCAGAAATTCCATTTACTTCTGTATGTATCTATGCAGAGCACCATGATACTTGACTACCATATGTCACTCTGAATCTTTGATACCTTGCTTGGTGTGCAATGTCTGGAAGATATTTGTGAACTCTTGCATTGCTTGGTCTCTTTCTTACCGCAATGTGGTCCATTTGGTATACAAGTTGTCATAACTTCTGGAAGGATTCCCAGGTGGTCGTGACTATAAATAATGAGGATTCCTCTGTTTCCTTTTTCTCATAGAAATTTTCCCACCAATCTTTGACATGGGGAATGACTTTGAGGAGTGCAAAAGCAATCCTTTCTCTATTCGAAAAGTTATGGAAAGAAAAATATCTGTCTGTTAAATTCAATCACTTGTCTACAACATATGTTTCTATATGAACTTCAAATATAGGAATATCGAAGTTGATTTTTACCTTGAAGGGGGTGATGCCTCCGCTCGAGGAATAAGTGTCGCCTGTTGGTAGTCACCGAAGGATTTGCACAAAACTATCCATCATCTCGTTCCTCTATTGCGTGAGGGATTCCTCAAGAAAGATTTTGAAAGGATCTCTTGTCCCATCATATTTATTTCCTCCTGACATGAGAGGTCTCTTGGGTGTGCGAGAGATTTTTTCCTCAAGATAAACAAGCTCGAGACCCAATTCTTTGTACCCTAACCTTGTTGGGGACATGCATTAAGACGAAAAGGAGAAGACCACTCTGATACCACTGATCTTGATTTTATGAGCATAAAAAAATGAATATAGATTATTAAAATATTCTTAACACAGAATAACAAAAGTATAGTAAAACTGGTTTTCTATTCAATAATGAATAAGTTGAAACTATAAAATGCAACAAAAAAGAAGCTTGTCGGAGTGGTGGTGGATTATCTCCAAGAAGAGATGTGACGGTTGCGCTCATTCAAAAGTAGATGATTACAATGAGGCTCTGAATGCATATTTACAATAAATAGAAATGTCTAAAACCCTAGACATCCAAAAACCTAACCCTAGGAGATGAAGCGCCAAAAGTCATGTGGGCCTTGTTTAGGTAAGTCAGTACATCAACTTCTCAGGGTCGTAACTTTTGCATATGATTCCCATTTTAGGCTCACGATATCATGTTGGAAAGGTATCGTCGAGGAGATTCATTTTGGGGGATCAATCATGCCTTTCAATATCATTGAGAAGCTCGATCCTGAAAAACATTCATTTAGTCCCTCAAAATGGCCCCGGAAGTTAAAACTGCTAAAAATAGTAAATTGCCAAAATTGCCAGAAAATTGTTTTTAGCGAGTTGGAAAAGGTCAATGGACATCGATATCCACCTGGATCAAAATAATTCAAGAATTTATAGAATAAATCATAGAAATCACTCACCTCCTTACTCAACAAGGAAATTTTATGCGTCTGAAGATTCCATAAGTAGTCCAAAAGTGTCTCATGTTAGGAACCAAAGAAGAAGACATGAATTGGATAATTTACAAGGAGAGTTAAGGAAGATTAAGCCACCATCCTTTGATGGTGAAATATAAAGGTAAGATGATACTAAATCTTGGTTGTTTGGAATCAAGAAGTACTTTCAGTTACACAACTACTCCTCCAATATAGTATACAAAATTCCCACCTACCATTTGCATGGAAAATATGCTATGTGGTGGGATCAGTTGAAGTAAGTGGAGAAAATTAATGAGAGTAGGATCACTTGGAATCAGTTCGAGAGATATTTTCAGAAGGAATATCTTTCATAACACTACTATGACAAGAATATGCAAGAGTTATTTGAACTTAGATTTGGGAGCATGACCATGGGAGAATATAAAAATAAATTATTAGGATTTTGTAAGTATGTATGGTTTATCAAGGATGAGAAGGTGAAGATACAATTTTTTTTGAGTGGATTTCCATCATTTTATAAAGAGAAGATTCAATATGATGAGCCAAAAACTTTGAAAGAATCCATTAGAAAGGATAAATACCTGTATCAACAAGGCCATGGGAAGAATATTTGTATAATTTTTAGAGGGGTAAGAAGAAGAAGAAATATGATCATAGAAGGAAAGGATTAAAACCTCCTTTCAACATAAATATCCCTAATACAAATCAACAAGATCAATCTGCTAAGAATTAATCTAAAAGGGAAGACTCCTTTGGAAAAAGGGGAATACCACCAATCAAATGTTGGGGATGCAAGGAAGATTACATGTACAAGTATTTTCCTCACTGATAATAAAAAATGAAGACCATGAAAAACATCCAAGAGGCTACCTCAGTAGAAGACATGGGAAGAAATATTCCAATAATATATGTAGCCTTAGAATATCAGCAAGAAGAATACCAATCCAATATGATTAAAGTGGAAGGTAAGATCATTAATCATCATGTTGCTATTTTAATTGATTTAGGAGAAAATCATTGTTACATTGATCCTAAAATAGTGGACAGATTAAATTTGGAGACAATTAAGCTTGAAAAATCAAGTTTGGTTTAGCTATCCACTAGAGCCAAAAGAAGGATCAATGAAATTGTTAGAGGTTGTCGAATAAATATGAATGGAGTAAATGCAATTGTTGATATGAATCTCATACCATTAGGATCTTATGATATCCTAATCAGAATGGATTGGCTGGAGAAGCATCATGCTATCCTATATTTTCATGATAAGACATTTACATGTCTTGGTGAAGAAGGAAAACAAAKCTTTGTGAAAGGAATTMTGAGACTCATTTCTATAAGGGAGATKTTATCCTTAGAACTAAAGAGATGTTTTAGGAAGGTTTCCAATTGTATGCAACCCATGTGGAGGAACCAKAAAAGACAAAAGGGCCAAGCCTTGAATATTTCTCAGTATTGCAAGAGTTTGAAGATGTATTCTAGGAAATACCAAGATTTCCACCAAAGAGATAAATTTCTCTATTGATTTAGTACCAAGAGTTTCCCTAGCGTCAAAAAATCCTTACAGAATGAGTGCACCAAAATTAAAAGAATTACAAATGCAGCTGGAGGAATTGTTGAAGAAAGGGTACATACACTCAAGTGCTTCACCTTGGGGAGCACTAGTACTCTTTGTTAAAAATAAGGATGGAACATTAAGGTTGTATATTGACTTTAAACAACTGAAAAAATCCACTATGAAGAACACATGTCGTCTACCCAAAATTGATGACCTCTTTGTTCAATTAAGAGGAGAAAATATATTTTCAAAAATAGACTTGAGATCGAGATACCACCAGGAATGAATCAAGGAAGACAACATCAATAAGACAACCTTTAGAACCAAGTATGGAAATTATGAATTTGTAGTGGTGCCATTTGGACTAACCAACACACCATTTTTCTTTATGTGCTTAATGAATGGAATATTCATAAATTATTTGGTTTAATTCGTATTGTGTTCTTGGATGACTTACTTATTTACATTAAATTAGAAGCAGAACAAAAACACCACTTGAGGTTGGTATTGCAAGTGTTGAGGAAGCATCTGTTTTATTCAAAACTTAGTAAGTTCTCTTTTTACCAAGAGAAAATCCTTTATTTGGGGCATATTATTTCAGAACAAGGAATAACAATGAATATAGAGAAGATTGAAGCCATTAGAGGATGGACAACACCCATGAATTATTCATAAGTCATATCTTTTATGTGATTAGGCAGCTACTACAAGAGATTTATAGAAGGGTTCTTTAATATTTCTCATGTCATCACTTCTTTACGAAAGAAGGGAATTAAATTTGAACGGAAAACAAAGTGTTAAGAGAACTTTAATTTTTTAAAAGAATTACTTATTAGTGCACCTATTTTAAAGATTGTTGACCCAAATGAGAATTTTTTTGTTTGTACATATGCATGCAAAGAAGGGCTTGGTGGAGTCCTCACTCAAAATAGACATGTCATTAGTTATGTGTCTAGAAATCTTAAATAACATGAGATGAATTATGCCATGCATGATTTGGAGCTTGCTGCCATAGTTCATGCATTGCAGATGTGGAGGAATTATATCATGGGTGAGAAATTTGAATAAAGGACAAACCATAGTGGTTTGAAATATCTTTTTGAATAACCAACTTTGAATGCTAGGAAAACAAGATGGCTAGAATTTTTAAGTGAGTATGACTTGGACATCAATCATATCAAGGGTAAGGAAAATAAAGTTGTTGATGCACTCAACAAAAGAGTACATATCATGCATGCTACAACCATTAGTATGCATAGTTCATATTTAAAGAGCATAATTTTAAATTTTTTTGTTACATATCAACATTACCTACATGTAAAAGAAAGCTTACAACAGGAAATTGTACAACAAAAATTCAAAGGGTACAAGATCAAATAAGATGGACTCCTTATGCACAAAAATAGAATTAATGTTCCTAGTTCCAGAGAGCTTAGGAATTTGGTGTTAAAAGAAATGCATAATGTTCCATATGGCAAACATCTTGGTTACCAGAAAACAATTGCAACAGTAAGAAGCCAATTATTTTGGCTTGGGATGAAGAAGGATGTTTTTGATTACATTGTTAGATGCATGGAATATCAGAGACTAAAAGTTGATCAAAGACACCCAGTGGGTTTTCTACAATCATTGCCAATTCTAGAGAAGAAATGGGAATTGGTAACCATTGATTTTATAACCAAGTTTCCCAGGAAAACAAGGCAACATGATTCAATAATGCTATTTGTGGATAAATCAACAAAGGATGCTCATTTCATTCTTGTAAAAATGACTCATACAAAACTAATATTGCATAAATTTACATGAGGGAAAATGCTAGGTTGCATGGAATACCTAAGGCAATTGTCTCAGATAGAGATACACATTTTACTTCAAATTACAGAGGGGATTATTTAAAGGATTTTGTACAAATTTGAATTTTATCAAAACATACCATCCACAGTCACATGGGTAGATGGAGAGGGTCAACCAGGTAATTGAAGATGTGTTGAGAATGTATGTGATGGATAATCCATCTAAGTGGGAAGATTACTTGCATTTGGTTGAGTTTTCCTACAAAAATGGGTATCAAGCTTCATTGAAGATGAGCCCATTTGACGCTTTGTATGGTAGAAAATGCAATACTTTAGTGAGATCAGAAAACCTAGATGACAGAGTGGTACTTGGGTTGGAATTGATCAAGGATATGGGAGACCAAATGGTTAGAATTAAGAAAAATTTGGAAGCAACAAAAGATAAACATAAGAATTATGTAGATAAGAACATTACATCTAGAGAATTTAAAGTGGGAGAGCATGTGCTTTTGAAAGTGAATCCCAAGAAGGGCTCATTGAATTTGGGCAGATGTACAAAGCTAGCAACTAGATTTTGTGGTCCGTTTGAGATATTGGATATAATAGGGATAATTTCATACATTCTTGCATTGTCGGCTTCCATGAATGTACATAATGTATTTTGTGTCTCTTTTCTTAAAAAGTATGTGCATGATCCTAACCATGTTATTGACTGGAATTTGATTCAGGTGGATCCAAAGAGAAACTTCTAGGTCCAACCGGTGCACATATTGGACAGAAAAGTCAAAGTGCTTTGGAATCAAGTCATAGAGCTAGTAAAAATTCAGTGAACCTACCATGGTCCTAAAGATGCTACTTGGGAGAACGGAGATGCCATGCAGATAGAGTACCTGTGACTTTTTGAATAATTTTGAAATTTTTATTTATGTTTTGTATATGCACTAAGGAAAATGCCAAATAATGGGGAGGGGAATGTAATAACATGATTTTTAGTCCCTATATTAATAATGTGTTTTGTTTATTTGATGAAAGGACAGATCTCTTGAACAATTAAAAGGGGTTGGAGTGCCTACAAAATGTAATACATTGATCATTATTAATAATAAAAATACATTGTTGGTTGTGAGACAAACAAGTACAAGTGTTATAGGGGCATATGATTCCACGAGAGAGAGGGAAAGATGAGGGGCTAATCCTTTACATTTTTAAAATTACTTTTAATTACCTACCTTGGAATTTTGGAGAGAAAGAAGGGGTTACATGGTATGATTTTGATATCTAAACGTTGTCTTGATTGTCTTGTGGGGTGGCCATTCATTCTTACTAAAAAAACATTTTTGGAGTTGTTCCTCTCCAATTTCACTCTTCTGCTCATTCTCGGTTATGCACGAGGAATTGAAAACAAATTGTTGAAGGAGAGTAGCCATGTTTGGTTGGTTGTAATTAATTTTAGGGGCTATATATCACCCATGGGATAATTTTCCATGTTTTTTCCCAAAAGAAGATTCATCAATTTCCATTTATTTTTTATAAAAGTGATTCAGCCAAATTGTATAGAATACATTATTTTACCTTAAAAATAGCCCAAATTTTGTAGAAATTATATAAAATCCTTAGAAATTTGAATATTTTTACAAAAAAATTGCCAAACATTTTATATTTTTCATATTAAGGACTAGTAAGATTCACTAAGGTTTCTACTTTTTGAGATAAATTTCCATCCTTAAAATTATCCCTTCCTTCAAGCTATCCCACTTCCCTCTAGGGCTCCAACATAGATTGGATAATAAATCTCTCTACTAGGGACTCCAGGAATCTACAACTGCAATAAGAATTCACACAACATCAAAATAATTGATCCCTTAAAATTTTCTTGAACATAAAATTTCTCCTAGGCCCATAGCCTCCCTTCCCATGAAACTAAATCTCCAAAATAGCTACCATACATGCCCACTATGAACACTCTTGATGTCCAAAAATATACCTGTTAAAACTAATCTCCTTCCCCATATGAATTTACTTCTTCTCCCATGCTTCCCTGACTCACACCCTTCCCAAGGTTGATTGGGCTCTTCCATGAATTCAATGACTAGGCTCTAGCACACTCAATAGAAAATAGAAGGTTCAAAGTAAGGATAATTTAGAAAGATTGTTTGGGTTTAGTAGACATGGGTAACTCTCTCCCCTTGGATCAATTTCCACTTTAGTGGAAATTAAGCCCCTAAGTCTCTGTTTGTTTCCATTGGCAAATTGCAATACATTTTTTATCTATTTCATTCAATATACATCATTTACATGTTACATTGCTTGGCCCTCGACCATACCTCACATTTAGAACTTACATTACTAATTTGAGATTAAAAAATGGGATGTTACAATTATGATCAGTGTCATGATCCTCTTGGATGTAATAGTATCCACCTTCACAATCAAAATTAACAATGGCAATGTCTTCATAGTTACAATTTTCTTTCATAGCCTCGAAGGTTGTTTCCTTTTAATTTCCTTTATCTTCCTCCACAACACTCTCTACTACTAAAGGCTTCCCATCCTGTTTTCTTGCAACATTCTCCATTGTTGCAGGGTCTTCAACCACTACTGCTATGCCTTTTTTAACATTATCTCTTTTGAAGTCTTTTAGTACAAGTGTGTTTCTTTAGTGTGCACTAATATGCTTTTGTAGTTATGTAATTTGATGTTCACAATATGTTCTAGACGTAAAGTGATCCAATTGTTCGTATTATCCTCTATACTAATGGATATTGATATGTGTCTTAGCACTCGATTGGTCCATGATATTTATTTAAATGATCTAAAAATCCACTATTATCCCTTGACCAAGTTTTGGGGAAACTTTGGTCAATTTTGGAGGTTTTTGCCCACTTTTGGACTTCGACACGCTGGTAGAAGTAGGAGCACCCATGCGGAGTTAAGATCACGAATATCACCTATTTTGAGTGTTATGTGGACCTAGCAAGGGGTCCTTTGGGTTTTGTAACGAGTTTATGGGACGTCGGCCAATGGGTTTTTCCCATGTTTAGCCCTTATTGTAAGATTTTGTAAAGTATAAATAAAGAGGAATGTATTGTAGAAGTAGTAGTCTATGTGCAAAGGAATGTAAGTGGTTGAGGCTTTGTGATCGATTGTGATTTTGTAGCAGGTGCTAAGTGTCATGATAAGAGATTTTGGCTCTATGCGTGTAACCTATTTTTGGAAGGTAAAGAAGGAGGATGTAGTGCTTAGTACGCAGATCTCATGTCTTGTGCGAAGCTCGACTTTGTGGTTTAGTGCACAGGAGTGATTGGATGTAAGATTTTGGCGAATAATAAAGAGGCGAAGTGGTTTGTGGAGGTAGCCCCACCCTGGGGTGAACCACATATATCTGGTGTCTCATGGTTTGATTTGTGCAGTGTCATTTATGTTATGCATTTTCTTAGTGCTTTGATTATGATGTGTAATGAATATATATTTTGTTGCTTAAGTACTTTACTTATGTTAAAGGGTAAATGAATGCTAGACTTAACTCATAGTTCTAAGTGCTAAGTGTTCAGGGTGCATAACCACTTGTGGTTACTGCGCTTATCTCTCTTTGTCTATTCTCTGCGGTGTTAATGAGGTTAATAAACTAATGCATGTTCACTTCTTAAGCATTAACACAATATTATGAAAAGTGCTCTTATCACAGAATCGTGTCCCAACCTCGTTACAGAAACCTACGTCCTGTAACACCCCCTTCTTCTACCTTGAGTGAGACTTCGCTTGCTTCGTAGGTGTTGCTGAAAGGGCCAATAGTTGGGGTTTTGTTGTTGTGCTATCAAGCATTGAACCTTGGGTCTTCCCCCATGCCAACAAATGGTTTCGTTGCCGGGACATGAAACCATGATTGTTGGGAAATGAAGTAAAGAAAAAGAAAAGCTTTATCCATAGGTATGTTGCTAAAGTGCGCAATACTCTACTTGACTTGCGAATATTTGTGCCAAGAAAGTAAGTTGTTTTGAAGAAAAGAGGTAAGATTCTAAAAGAGGCAAGATTTGTTCTTTGGTAAGAGAAAGATAAGTGAAATTTTTTGTTTTGAAAGCATGAATTTAAGTATGTTTAATATATTTTGTCCTAGTCTGAAGGCAAGGGGGAAGTTGAAATAAAGAGTTGATTTGAGTAAATTTAATGGAAATGAAGAAAGATATGTTATTCCTATGCCTAGAAATATTTTTTGGATTGATAAGTGGATGCAGGAACCTAGAAATAATTTTTGCAGATTGCAGGTACAACACTATGATCCTAGGGGAAGTGCACAATACATAAAATATTGGGGAACATTTAAGAGAAAAAGAGGATTGACTTTGTGTTATAATTGCAGAAGGCTAGGACATATTTCTAAGGAATGCCCCGAGGTAGGCCCTATTTGTCTTTTTTGTAAGATTGTTGGTCATGAGTTTGCGGATTGTCCAAGGATTATTGCTAAATTTGAAGGGAGGGACATAAAACAAGAAAATTATGAAAAGAGTCAAGATACTAAGGGTATGTTAGAAAGTCATAAAGATAAAAGGTTAGAGGAAGTTCAGACTATGTTATGACAGTTGGAAGAAATGATGGATGTTCATAAAGATGTCAGTTTACCAGAAATATTGAAAGAGAAACAACGCATAAGTGCAAGAAGATAAGAATAAAAATGGAAAGAGGATTCCAGAAACAGTTAAAGAGACTCAAATAACAGGAAACAATACAAGGAAGATCAATAAAAATAAGGCTAAGTTGGAAAAGATACAAGAAGTTAGGGAAACCATATGGAAGACTTCATAGACTGGAACCTCATAGGAAGCAGGTTCGCAGGGTTTAAAACTTGCTGGAACAGCAGGTCTGCGTAGATTTGGACTTTGCCATGGTGAAGTTGGATAACCCTTTGAGGCACCTCGACCATTAGAATGACGCTCCATAATGATTAGGAAACACATTTATGGGTTTATAGACTGCTTTTGGACGTTGAGACCGTGCCACAACGACTAGATTTGCATTAATGGAAGCATTTAACTCTATTTCATGTATATTGGAAGACTCGTCATGTCGCCCCACTTATTTAACTCATCGATCGTGGCACTGGGACCAATGTTTTATACTTGTGACTGACTGAGCTAAATCGAGAACTATCCAAGTGTCGAAATGTGTTGCCTGTCATTATCTAAAAGTATACCCCGCCTATCTGTTTGTCTATCCATTGTCTATTAAAAGATAGAATGTCGAGCGAACCCAAGGATCTTGATAAGTCTGACGAGGAATTTCTTAGGAAAATCATGGCCAAAAGACATGTATCTGAAGGTATTCAAGCATCATCGACCAGGGGACTGTAGTCTTCCCCTTCGATCAGACGTCCTCCCACCCACATCAACCCTGTAACTGAACAAAGAAGTAAGCACTGCAGTGATCTGGCTAATGTGAAGCAGATCCCGTCGATCCTGCCTGAGTATATTCCACCTATGGCTGGTTCCGTTAACCGTGATAGTATCCCCCATGATTTCGAGTACTTTGTGTTCACTGCATACATTCCGAAAGAAATTCTCATAGTAGGGAGTCATTTAGATAAGATCCTGATGTTGAAGCACAATGACGTCAACCTAGGAGATCGGACAAACTACACCATGCTATCTCCTCACCATTACTTAATGAAGACAACTAGAAATAAATATTTCCTCATCCCACAACCATGGATCAAGGAGTTGTCACAGTCAACCATATTAAACGTAATGAAGATTCTGCATTTTGGTCGCCACCAAGAGTTTAACGCTTGCGTTAAACTCCTTCTGTCGTGCTATCATGGCAGATATCTATGGATTGACAAAAGAATTACTGTGGATCTGACGCTGATCTACCAGATCATAGGTTGAAGTTTGAAGGATCCTGAGCTACAACAGTTCTACCCAGGGAATACCTCAGACTGTTCTTTAGTACAACGCATCAAAGAATCCTATGGAGAGGTAGAAAAGGGGAAGTGAGGTTACAAGGTAGCCTCCATACAGGATGGTGTAGTGTGCTTTTCTTGCCAACTCTTAGCTAGAAAGATAGTGAGGAAGAACTGGCCCACACAGGTCACCGGGTTCGTGGTGGACCTCTCAGGAAAGTGTATGGAGGGCCTGCAGATGAACTGGGTGAACTACCTTTTCAACGAGTTAGAAAAATATTGTCGCAAAGCATAGGACTAAGGATATGAGTTTCACTATAGTTGGTTGATCATCCCGATTGCATTTGTGGCTTGGTAGATTCCTGAAGGAGGTAATTTCCAAGATATTAAACCTACAGAGCCCCTGGCTACTCAATTTTCTACCCTGTGGTATACCAATGACATGACGAAGCAGTGGCTGTCTAATGTCATGTTTCATAGATATTATCAACAATTGAAATTCACCATTGAATCATTCCCTCGTATGAGACTGCATACCCTGCATCAGTACCAACCCATAGTGAAGTTCCGCGTTGATCCCCACTTCATTTACATCATTGCATGAAGAGATGATCACTAGCAAAGATTGCAGTAATACTATAAACTCACAGATGAATATATGGAACATATTATAAAGGAGTGGACAAAAGAATTTATTGTATCCATCGTTGATCCAAAGTTATTTGACATTGATACTATAGGAAGCCCGACAGTTACACAAGATTAATATGTTGGACAGTCCAGTGGGATGAAGGAGCAGAGGAAACACAAAAATAATGTTGAAGTCCATGACATAGAGAGTGACGAAGAGGAAGAAGAGGAAACCTCTAGAGATAGAGGGTCTAGCTCACCAAGAGGAGGAAAAGATGAAGCAGAAGGACATGGGGGAGGAGATGAAGGGGAATAAAAGAAAGGAGGAGGCGAAGCTACCAACCCACCACCTAAAAATCCCTCTGTGACCCCACAAAATAGGAAAGTTACTCTGAATAAACCATTAGCAAGGAAGAAAATGTGTGCCAATAAGCCACAGTTGGAAGCCACTCTCACCGACGACAACATTAGTTTGGTCCATGGAGCTATGGAGGATGCCTTTGAAGATATGTTGCAGATATACGAAGAGAAACGAGTGGAGTTATATGAAATGATTGAGAGGGAGTTGAAGGAAGTGCAACTAGATGTTCTCTTGGTCTGTACAATGCCTATTGCGCCATCTGCACCTTCCTCATCACTGATCGCAGACTTGAGGGACAAACCAACTCCGTAGGGTGAACCATAGATTTGGATCACCCTCCCCTAGTATAGCGTCAAGTTTCTCATACCCGCAACACTACAAGATAGCCCCAACTTGGATGTTGAGGTTAACCTTAAAGGAATACCTCTAGAAAAGGTCGAAGTATTGGATGCAGGTTTGAAGGCATACAGAAGGGAACATAGAGAAATGAGAGCTGAAAGAGTATCCCAGCTAAGAATACTTGCTGATGCAACAAAAGATCAGTTCCAGAGAGATCAGGAAGAGAAGGAGAAGGATACATAAGCCTTGCAAAAGGAGAAAGACGAAGTCCTAGTATAGTTACAAGAAGCGCAGGACAGTGTAGCTACCTATGAAAGTGAGAAAGCAGAGCTTCAGGAGGAAAAGAAAGCTGGAGAAGCCCAACTACAGAAGGAAAAAGAGAATATTCTCATAGAGCAGGTCATGGTCAAAGAAGCAGTAAGAAAAGTGTTTCGCTCTGTGCCAGGCTTAGTATAGGAGGAACAAGAGCCTGCCAAAGCTCGAGTAGCAAAGCTTGCAGAGACCCTCCAACAGTTTCACGCTATGATAGCTGAACTAGAGGCCTAAATAGTGTTGAGCACCCCGTAGGAGGTGCATGACCAGAGGGAGGAGTCCACCAAAAACACAGTAGAAAGTATAAAATCCCTCGCCTCGACATGTAAACAGTTGAGTGATAGAAGTGCCCAGATGTATGAACACCTCACTGAGGATCCAGAGTTAAAGAATCTATAGGCTCAGTTACAGGAGACGCAACATAAATCATTTTCATTGCAGGCGTAGATGAAGCTGCTCACAGCAGTGGAAAGGATGAAGAGATCCCAAGAGCAATGCATAGTACAACAACAGATCACTGCCCTCTAGGGTAAGGTCATGGAAGTAACACATAAGTTACAACATGTGCAGGACGAAGCTTGCAAGGTG
>SNQJ01S0076737.1:23813-60751 GCA_010110895.2 Picea sitchensis
TCGAAGTCCTTGATACCCATCTTGGTGTGCAAGGTATGGAAGATATTTTTGAAATCTGGTATTGTTTGGTCATTTTCTTGTCGCAGTGTGGTCCACCTTTTATACTGGTCATCATAGCTTCCAACAGGGTAGTATTGTTCCTTAATAGCATTCCTAAAATAATCTCAAGTAGGGGAAAATGCAAATATTGCATATTCCTCAGTGGCCCTTTGCTCACAGTAAGTTTCCCACCAATCCTTGACATGGGGGACAACCTTAAGGAGCGCAAATGTAATCTTTTCTCTATCGAAAAAATTATGGAACGAAAAATACTATTCTAGCATATTAACCATTTATCTACAACATTCACATATATTTGTCCTTCAACTAAGGGGATATCAAAATTGAATTGTACCTTGAAGGGGGTGGCGTGGCCTCTTGATGAAGATGAGTCGCCTATTGGCAGCCATCGAAGGATCTGTACAAATTTATCCATCGTCTCGTTCCTTTGTCGTGTGAGGGCTTCCTCGAGCAACAATTTAAAAGGATCTCCTGCTCCATTGTCTCTATTTTCTTTCTCCATGGGAGGTCGTCGTGATCAACGAGGATGATCTTCTAAGGGATCAACCACTTCGAGTCCCAACTCCTTGTACCCTGACCTCATTGGGGACATGCATGGAGAAATAAATAAAGAGTAGACCGCTCTGATACCACTGATCCGTATTTATAAATGGAACAAAATGGAATACAGATGTATAGTAAATAAACACACAGAGATACAATAAAACTTGACTTCTATTAATAAAGAGAATATGTTGAAACTTTAAAAACGTAGACTAAAACAAACTTGCTCGAATGGTGGCAGCTTATCTCTGAGAAGAGATGTGATGGCTACGCTCATTCACAAGAAGATGGTTACAATGAGGCTCCAAAAGCCTTTTTTAACATAAATCATAAATGAGAAAACCCTAAACATCCAAAAAATTAACCCTAGGAGATGAAGCACCAAAAGTCATGTGGGCCCTGATGGGGTAAGTTGGTACATCAAATTCCCTGGTAGTAACTTTTTCATATGATCTTCGTTTTAGGTGCACGATAGCTCGTTGGAAATAAGTATCTGAGGACTACACATGTTTCCATCACACTCCATCTAAATCTTATAGAGTGATTGTGTCACACCCAAAAACCGTTGTTTAGGGCCTTAAAATGACCCCGGAAGTTTAGGACCCCAAAAATTAGGAAAAAACTGCCAAAACAAAAATTAGTTTTTGAGCCGGTGGAATAGGTGGGTGGTCATCAATATCCACCTGGATCAATGAAAACCTTAGTTTTATCACCAGTAGTTGCATGTCCACCTCGATTTCCTCGTTGGGAGTGTGCTTATCTCATGCATGTGGCCAAGAGGGCACATATCTTGTGATTACATGTGTTTCTCTCACTTCCACACGTGTGACTTACTTAACTGATGATTGGATGAACCAATTAACTAGGCCTAGGTGGTGGATTACTTCGGTGTATGTCTATGGGTGTTCACATCTTTGTAGATGACTACTATGGTGCATTAATTACTCATGTAGCCTATATCTATTTTAATTATTCACTTTACGGGTGTGGAATATAATTAATACAATTCATTTTTTTTCTCTCCTCTCTTCTCTCTCTCTCTCTCAAATTTGTGTGACTTTTCTACTAGATAAATTTGCTATGAAAAACTCACATGGCAATCGAGCTATGTTAAATACTAGGCCACTAGGAGGAGAAGGGGTTCCATTATTTAGCATTGTATTTGTTTCATAGTTTAGAAGAGAATCTAGGATTGGTATTCTGAGAGCATAATAAAGAACAAGAATATTTTGTAGCAGCCATACATGCCACAGTGTCAAAGACAACTCCACAGTGAGTTCCTCTTTCTTTGTATTTGCATTCCATAACTAAAGAAAAGATAACAGAGCATAGGTCTCACCTTCTAGTTGGCTTTCCTCCCATATTGGATTTCCTAGGATATATCTTTTGTTCATTTGTGTGTGGATGGTGTGTGTTTTTCTCATTCCTTTCATTTTTGTATTTCAGTTATTTCATAACTTCAAGAAAATTTATTCTAGGATCTAAGGAAAATTAGTTTGCATAGTCTAAGATTTCAGAATATTATAAGATCTATTGGGACAAACTATCCCAATAAAATATCCACAACAATTTACAGATCACTCGATCTTCTTTTCTTACCATTATTTGTTCCCTTAACACCACCAAAACCATTATGCCAATTGCTTTCATTATTTTCTTTTATTCATTCTTTTATAGATTACACTATGAGAAGCATCCCTACAAAGCTTTATTAAATGGGATAAAGAAAAATCTACGTACCATTTGTATATTGGTTTAAACCTTGGTAAGTATTATTCTTTTTACTTATCTTTGTTCTTACATTAATAATGATTCTATGGAAATGGACTTCAATCCGGATTTTACTTATTGTTTGCAAAAGAAAATGAGTGGCACGAATAAATGCATGTAGTTGCAGATTATATTGCCATAATCAATATATACCATTTAACGCTAGCTTTCATCTCGTTTCATTTTAGAATCAGGTTGCTTCGTTCTTCTTTTGAAAGTACTCGTAAGTGGCTTGATTGGGGAATAGGAAAACGCATGGGAACTCATAACTAAAATTGGATTACAAATAATATTTAATCTTGAATTAGAAACTAATGTTAAGATATTTTGATAAAGGTTTATCAAGTTAGGCACAAGGAAGGTAGGGACTCGCTATTATACAACTCTCGCTTGTTTATTATATGAGTGATGGCTTAGTTTTGTGGTAATGGATGAGTAGTGGTCTAGAGGTTTCAAATTCTCTTGAAAGTTATTTGAGATAAGTTTTTCCCATTTCATTTGGGATTGGGAATTCAGTTGGTGTCTTTATGACATGAAATTTTTTCATCACGTTGTTTTAGATAAGTTTTTCCCATTTCATTTGTAATTGGGAACTCCATTGGTGTCTTTATGACATGAAAATATTATTGGGTAATAATGTTATGAGTATTTTATATTTTGGAGAGGTGTATGTATTTGTAAGGTTAATAAATTAAGATATTATTGGGTAATAATGTTATGGTATTTTATATTTTGGAGAGGTGTCCGTTAATATTAATAAATTAGGATGAAAAGTAAATTTGAAATTTATATAAAAATTATTTATTAATTATTATTTTTTTTAAATTATTTTAAAAACTATTTTTTTTAAATATTTAATATATTTAAAATTAAAATAATTAAAATAATTTAAATTCTATTTATATGTTTATATTTTCAAATAAATTATTATATTTTTTTTATTCATTTGACAATGACGACGATGACAATAACAACGATGTCGAAGAACATGAATGTCATTGCGATTGAATTGGTATATTAGACCCTAAGAAGGTAAGGGATTACTTGCAATTCTTTAGGATTTTGTTTTTGTGCTCGAAAATCATTAAGAGAAGATTTCCAAAATCACCATAGTTTTGTTGATTTAAAAGGTTAGGAAGGCTAGTAGTGTGACAAATATTTTGAAATTGAAATCTAATCTGGGTATAGGCTAGACAATCTAAGAGAAAGTGTTTTTCATCTTCAATCCTCTTAGTGTCACAAAGGTGATACACTCTTTTGTCCCATGACGTTTTAGGAATTGACCAATGCATGGTTTCACTATGGATCTCATGAGAATTTGTTCTTATTTTAGCAATGCTTATTTTTTTATATACTTGTAAAACCATAGAGATAATTTTGATCTTCTAGATTAGGGTTGATTACCTCTTTATAATACCTTAATTTTATTTTTTCCTCTAACTCTTTATCTCACCACATTTTCTCCTTAAAATTTGATTTAATAATATTTTTAATAGTATCCTTAGTCTGGAAAATGGTCTCTTCCATGATTTCTCAATAGTTTAGTCAAGAATGGGCATCTTTATACCATCACTCCTTGAGTCAACGTTGGTTATGGCTAGAGTTTGAAGCAATTTTAGGAAGCCTCTTGTCTTCCATGTTGTTTAGCTTGTTCTTACACATTAGGTATCTAGTCATAGTTGTGCTCTCAATGGGGAAAATGTTTGCCTCTAAGAGAAGGATAGGATATGATGTATTTCCTTTAATTTTGAGATTATAGGTTATTAAATTATTTTGTATTTTCTCTATCTTTTGCATGATTCTCGAGACATATTGCATCCCCAAAATTCACATCCATATATAAAATAACACGAGTAACAAGAATCTCAAAGAGAAATTTTTTCTTATCTCATATAATATATAAGTTGTCATCTTTTTTGTTGATTGACCACTAAATTATGAAATTTTTTGTCACTTTCAAAAAAATCGAAGTAACAAATAAGCTATCATATCTAAAATATCTAATATATTTAGCATAAACCCTAACATAGTCAAAGTGTTATTATATGGTTATTATATCCTTTGTTTTTTTATAATTTGTATTATGTATTTTATATGCAACCAACTTTACAAATTTATATAAACTATTTTGTATGTAAATTTATACTTTAATAGTGTTTTATTCTTTTAACATTTTAGATTTTTATATATTATTTATATTAAATAAGATATAAAATGGAGAATAAATATAGATAATTATTATGTTTATAGATAACCTTTGAAATACCTCCTGGGTGCGAGGTATAATTGTAATTGGATATAGTATCCTAGCTTTGTGTATGGAGTATGTTTAGGTGGATATTTGATATCACATGTCAACCTTTGTCTAGTCTTAATAATGATGGAGCACAAGGGATATTGGGTATTTTGGAATATTTATGGGGGTTGAAAGTGTCCTTTTGGTCTTGGACTATGAACTAAAACTTATTGTTATTGGGTAAGAGTTCATCTAGCTTGAATGTAAGTAAACAATTTAATGGCCAAATACCTAGAGGCATCTAGAAGGAGTGAAATCTTGCCCCCTTCCGGACCTCCACATGGATGGTTATTTTAGGTGGTATAGTTTTCCTTTGGTGATGAGTTGGCACACATTTATGGACAACAACTAATAAAAACCATTATAAATTACAAAATGCATTAATTATCTGTGTCAAATTTTATTGTTGTTAAAGACTTTCTCTACAACTGGGAGATGTGTAATTCATTCATGGAGTTGACACATGGCATTTAAAAATAAAATAAATGTATATCAACTTTATATATAGGGAGAGACATAAAGTAATTAAAAATAAAAAAATTTCTTAATTCATGTTATTTTCTTATGTATAATTTCGTCTCTACTCAACGTAGAGTTAATCCAAGACATTTAAAAATATATTAATAAAAAAAAACAATGTCAACAATAAATAAAATATTTCAATATCCATCTCATGTAAACTAATTTTATATGAACTTTATTTAGAGAGATATAAAGTAATTAAAAGTAAAATATTCTTAATCCCCTTATAAGTGCTTTCTACTTTTGATTACCAAGAAGATGTGTAATTTTTTCAATGCTCATGTGCATTTAAAATAATATTAATTAAAAAAAATATTTCAATGTGAACCATAAATAAAATATTTCAACGTCTACCTTAAGTAAAATATTTTAATATCATTTTATATGTAAAAAATATGCTAATATGTGCTTTCTTCTTTCTAGTATACTACCAACATACATACATTTTAACTCTTGATTTATCATGTGCCAAGAGACATAGAATTCCTTAGATGAAAACTTTATTAGATTACAAAAATTTAAGAAATGTTTGCACCTCGAAGATTTGATGTCTCTATGATAAATCATCAAAAATTAAGATAGATATATGTTAATCTAATATAAATGAATTTGTGGAAAATATTAATCACCAAAGATTAAATTATTATTAAAAATTATGAATTTAAGAACAACTAAAATTCTCATTATTATAAATTCACTTGCATAAATATGCATACCAAATATGTTTTTCTTATGTCTAGTCACTTTCAACTTCATTTTATAATTTTTGTATTTCTTTATGATGAATCTTTTTATAAATAAAATGTATTCCTTAGATTCTTTAATTTTAAGCTTTTGTTTTTTATAATATTTTAAACAACAAACATGAAAAAAATTATGAGCTTAAATTTTTTAATTTTAAGTTTTTGTTGATGAATCTTTTTATAAATAAAATGTATTCCTTAGATTCTTTAATTTTAAGCTTTTGTTTTTTATAATATTTTAAACAACAAACATGAAAAAAATTATGAGCTTAAATTTTTTAATTTTAAGTTTTTGTTTTTTATAATAATTTTTTAGAATTTTAAGTTTTTGTTTTTTATAATAATTTTTTATAATTTTAAGTTTTTGTTTTTTATAATAAATTTTTATAATTTTAAATTTTTATTTTTTATAATAAATCTTTTTATAAATAAAATTTATTCCTTACAAACATTGTTGAGAAAAATCATGAGCAAGTGGTGGTGAAAGTAAGTTTTTAACTTCAATCTCACCTTTGAGAAAAAGTTATGAGTGAAAGAAAGTTTTTAACTTCAATCTCACCTTTCCACATATGTGATGCCATTTTTAATGAACATGATTAGAAAAATTATGAGCAAGTGGTGAAAGTAAGTTTTTAACTTCAATCTCACCTTTGAGAAAAGTTATGAGTGAAAGAAAGTTTTTAACTTCAATCTCACCTTTCCACATATGTGATGCCATTTTTAATGAACATGATTTCTGATGTGTTCACTTAACAATAATTAACCAATATAACCCGATTAAACATTTCTTGCTAAATGTATAGTGAATGAGTTCATTTGATTTATCTAAGAATGTCATTTTCAAATATCATATCCATTTGAGTGCGTACAATCATATGTGATCAAAGAAGAAGACGACAATTATTTTAACACCATTTATATTAAATAATTAGACAAATAAATAAAACATCAAATAGATAATTAGTTTGTCTATTGCTAATTAGTTGAATATATAAGAATTTAGTTATCTCATTAAGATAACTTGAGAGTATCATGCATTTTTCAATAAAAGAGGCCCCGCATAGTGTTTTATCTACTAAAGATTACAAAAGTATACATTTGCAATTTGAAATTCACTCTTATGTAAATATATAGTAAATAACATACATATAATGTATTTTAATATATTTTAATAATAAATTATGAATTTGATTCTTTGGTCATATAATTATAGGGTTAATAATAATAATTTAATTATAGGGTTAATAATAATAATTTAAGTACAAGATTGATTTCAAATATCACATCTTTTCTAATACAATGCTATGCTAGGCATGATTATATATTTCTTAAATCCATAGTACTAGAACACTTATACTTATGGATAAATCAATTACACTTGAACATTTCAATTACAATTAAGAAATAAGTAAGTATTACAATTAAGAAATAAGTAAGTAGTAGTAAAATTGGCTCAATTACCAATTTAATCAAGATAAATATTTAAACCACAATGAATAGATCTCTACTAATATTTAATGGTTTACATTTTTTTTTTACAAAACTAATAAAACTTTTCAATAGGGTACTAACATTTCCTTTTCAATAAGAAACAATACTTGTTTTCAATATATATAAACCTTCTCAATATCAATAGAGATACTTGAAAAAAACTTTTTTCAATTCACTATGATTTTATTTGACACATTGATTTTTCAATATAAATTACCCAATCTCAAGAGTAAAATCCTATGATATCAGTTACCTAATTAGTCTTTCTATCAATTGCCTTGCATGGCATAAAAGGTAGATACAAACACAAAATATGCACTACCTACTTTAGAAAGAATAAGATAGATGCAACGATGTTCTTCTATCTTTACCTTACATTATTCATGTAAAATTTTGAGTGTTTTAAACTTAGATAGATAGTCTTCAATGAAAGAAAAATCACTTGAACTTAAAGTCAGTACTTGATTTTCTAACTATTGTTTTCGAATAATATTGTGTTTACCAAACATAGATTCAATATTTTCTCAAGCTTCTTTGGGTTTATCATTTTTTTGAAGGTGGAACCTTAAATCAGGAGAGATAGACATTCTGATTAGTCCACGTGCTTTGTCATTCCTATTAGCCCATTTGACTTTCTTATCATCATGAATAGGTTTTGTTTCCTTTCCCAAGGTAATCAGGTACAAGTCTTTACTTCTTAATAAATCCTCCATATGGGATTTCCATTGGAAGTAGTTGGTGCTGATAAGCAAAAGATTACCTGAACAAGCCATATTAAATATGTAGATAATATGGATTTAAAAATTGAACTTGATGATCTGGATGGAAAGATCTAAAAAAATTAGGCGGTTTAAAAAAAAACGACATTGAAAACAGACTTCGGATGTAAAAGTTATGCCCTTTTAAAAAAAGGCATAAATGGTAACCAAATGACCACGTGATGAAGCGACTCACTTTCATAAGAAGAAGTGGGGATCACTTTTACAATGAAGTTACTTTATAAAAAAAAAGGTAACAAAAAGAGAGACTTGAACTCAAGACCTTTTACTTAATAAGGAAACTTTTAACCAAATGGGCTAGCAAAACATATTGTATTATTCAAAAAGAGGATTTTGGTTCTTGTTGTTGTTGAAGATGACCTCGGAAAGCGTGCTAAAAAAACTATTTCCACAAAATAATTTTTTTTCACTTCTCGGTGACAACAAGGATTAGATCTCGGTTAGCTTACCTGAAAAATGCACCTTTTTCTATCTTTTTCTGATTTGCGAGATCACTCAGGGTGCGAGGAAAAGAGCATACGTAGATCTAAACAAGTAGCAACTTGGAAACAAACAATATAAAACCGAAATAATACTCTACAAAAAATTCAAAAAGGGCGTATTCAAGCTTTATACCTCTAGATCTAGCTGGAATGTCCATATCTTGGGCAAACAAAAACCTTTTCGAGTGAAACAAAAAAAATTCCTCAATGAAATGAGTGCTTCAGATGAAATGGAACAATCCTCTTAGCCCAGAAATGTACGAAAATGACAGAAAACAAAGATGAGGAAACTCGACTTCACGATCTCGATCTACAATAGGAGCGGGTCGTCAACCTAGCTCTAATACCATGTTTGACAACACAAGTATTCCAACAGAGGACGAACACCTTTAGTAACCACTCACACAACCAAATCAAAGATCAACACAACGATGTTTTGACATGGTAAAACCCCTACGAGGAAACATCCACTGGCTCAGCCAATGCGGCCACTTGGATCAGTTTATTAAGGCAAAAGAAAAAGATTACATGGAGATTTTACAAGTGAGTTTCTCATAATCGATCATCGGAAAATGACCCTCCATGCTCTTTAAATAGAGATCATGGACCAGTCGAGTGTTAAGCCACAGATCAATGACCGTTAAGATCGAGGAGAATATGAACCGTCAGATCACTCTATGTCGGGAACATATCGTGACCGTCATATTTCCTAACTACAAATGCATACTAATGCATACTAAAGAAACTCACTAAGAAACACAGTTTTACCTAATGACACATGAGACCAAGTAGATCTTAACTAACTCCCAAGTGTCTAAATATCCTAATAATGTGTACCAAGGGTGCCATGTTCCCACAAGCCCTTCAAGTACTACCTATTTGTATGTACCAAGGGTGCCATGTTCCCACATGCTTTCGAATATCATTTTTCAATTATGGGGTATGATGCCATGGTTGGAACTTAAATAACGTGGCTCATTCACCACTAGTATGGTACTATTGATCATTGAGGAATAACGAAAAACACCTTATTGTGCACCCCTTAGTTAATCCTTGCAAGTGACGAAATCCATGACGTACTCTAATAACAACATGCAACCTTTAGGAAAAAACATTAAAACACATGTATTTTGACACATTACATGATAGCAAGGCTACTATGTAGGAATAGACAACCTATACCTTATATTTCTGATGGTACTCATATCATATTAACCCTTTTACCATGTGTAAGCTTATTTGGAAAATGTTTCCATGTCTTTGCATACATCTAGAGACAACATAGAAAACAACATAGTTTAATTATCATAAATAAATAATAAGCAATGTCATATACATGTCAATCATACATAACCTTACCTCATCCTCGGTCCACATATCCTTGTCAAATCTAGAGTCCATATGCACATGTGGTTCTCCCCGTCTAACTTAACAAACCATTAGTAGTGTCATATAACATAATAAATTCCATCATGTAACCACTTTTTCATTTTCAATATTCAATAACATCACATAAATATCAGAGCATAAACCATAACAGATATATGTCCACAACAAGAAATAATTATATCAAATTAAATCAAAAATCTAAATCACTTCATCTCTAAATATCATTATGAACCAACTAAATTATTCTTATAAATATAATACCCTTAATTAATAATATATAAAAAAAAAAAACACACTTGTTTACTTTAACCTATATTTTTTTTATTTTTTTTTTAACTTTTATAATTACAATACTCATTTTTTTTATACAACAAAAGTGTAAGTGTAAACATTGCATTAGGGAAACCATCCCATCATCAACATTGTTCATAATCCTAAAAGGTAATAAAATAAACCGTATCAACATACTATTTAGTGCCCCTTTTTCAATTATAACGTCATAATCCTAAAAGGGGATAAAATAAACATTATCAACAAAGTATTTAGTGCCCCTTTTTCATTGATAACGTCATAATCCTAAAAGGAAATAAAATAAACATTATCAACAAATTATTTAGTGCCCCTTTTTCACAACTAGAAGACAATGTAAACACTTCATACAGGCTAGCATTTAAAAAAAATAAAAAATCACAAATTGCAAATAATTTTCATTCACAAAAGATCACTAGTAATGGAAAATGTTAGAGTTGTAATAAAATCATTTTAATAGTGAGGTTATTAAGATAAAGTTGAAAATAAAATGAATATTAATATTAATGTAAAAATAATGTATACTTATATGAAATTCAAATTATAATACTTTAAAAATGTTTAAAGTATTAAGTATATGAAATTCAAACTATAATACTTAAAAAATGGTTAAAGATATTGTGTAAAGATATTGTGTAAACATAATAGTTAGAATGGTAAAATGATTGATAGTGATGAATAGATATTTCTTTTATGTTTATTAAAGTTGAAAGTATATTTTATCATAATATCAAAATTTTAAAAAGGAAAAAACCCTATCCTTAGTATGAGTTAGAAAGATGGTACAGTAGCGAGTTTCAAGGAAGAAGAAAAGTAAGCAATGCATGGGAATAATACAGGGGTCCTGTAGAATGAACCAATGTCCCGAGGGAATACTCTCCCAAAACAGGGGTCTGTAGTGTAAGCCAATGCCTTGAGGGAATACTCTACCAATGAGGCTCTAATACCCCACAGATACTAGGCCCTTATAGATTGGCAGAGACAAGCCCTCAGAGATTACCTTACCTTGTCTTACTAAGTACTAATTAGTTATAAGGGGAAGACTCATGGTTCTATTTCCTAAAGAATAAATCCTCTATCTTTCAAAATAAATCCTCTATAGAGACATGCAGATACTAGGCCCTTATAGATTGGCAGAGACAAGCCCTTAGAGATTACCTTACCTGATCTTACTAAGTACTAACTAGTTATGAGGGGAAGACTCATGGTTCTATTTCCTAAAGAATAAATCCTCTATCTTTCAAAATAAATCCTCTATAGAGACATGCAGGTTGAAAGTATATTTTATCATGATATCAAAATTTTAAAAGGAAAAAACTCTATTTTTAGTAGGAGGTGAATGTTGAGCTATACAAAAGGAGGGAACCTTCTCATGTTCATAACTATTTGGTAATTGTTTAAATTTTTGTTTTTTTAATTTGTTCTAAAGAGATTTGTATATAAATCATAATGTTCTTTCTAAAATATTGAAAAATAAAAAAGATTTAAAAATAAAGAATTTGGTGATGTAAATTTGGACAAAATCACTATTTTCTGTTATTTAAATTGCATTTTTAAATGTATAAATAAATTCAACTTACTAAAAAAATCCTTGAAGCACTAAGATTATATAAATTTAACCACTCAAATCAAATCTGCAGATTCAACCATGAGTTACCATTAATAATGAACATAAAATAAAAATAAAAAATCAATCATGGGTTTGTCAATGCCCTCTTTATTTCGTGAACAAACTTCATACACCATAATTCAATCATGGTTTTGTCCATCCCCTCTGTATTTCCTCAACAAACTTTTCCATGTTACTGTAAGAAGATCCTCCTTCACACACTGCTCTCATCGACGCGTCTCTCAACTCACCAACAGTCTTTCTCATTTGCTGCCCTTCCTCCCCTTTCATCAATCCCCTTACCAGGTCTTCCACATCTTCTCTCTTCACAACTTCATTCATTGCCACGCCAATCTTCCACACTTCACTAACGAATCTGCCGTTAGTCGGTTGCTCGGCAAGGAACGGCCGCGATATCATGGGCACACCAGCGCAGATGCTCTCCAGCGTAGAGTTCCATCCGTTATGAGTCAGAAAGCCTCCCACTGAAGGATGTGAGAGCACTTTCATCTGAGGCGCCCACCCCACCAAGAGACTTCTGTCTTTCACCTTCTCCAGAAACTCAGCAGGCAGCACATCGGAGTACTGACCATCGATCGAATCCGGACGAATAACCCACAGGAAAGGCTGCTTGCTCGCCTCCAATCCCCACGCGATCTCTGATAACTCCTCGCGAGACATAACACTTAAACTCCCAAAACAAACATAGATAACTGAAGAGGGTTCCTGACAGTCCAACCATTTGACACAGCCAATTTCTTCAGTCCAAATACTTGCAGACATATCAGATATTTTATGATTTCCTGATTCTGAAAGTAAACTTAGAGGGCCTATCGTATACAAGGGGGGAAGTCTGTCCCTGAGTGCATCGATTACAGGACGGTCGAGGTCCTCAAAGGTATTAAGCAATATGAAATCAGCTTCGAGAGCGGCCTGCCCTTCACTTTTCACAAAGTCCAACATATCCTTGCGTCGCAAGGAGAAGGACAGATCTTTGAGTCTCAACTGGGGCATTCCAGGAATACAGGGGATKATTTGATCCATGTATCCATTTGTTAAACACCTTTCATCTGCATCACAGTACAATAGCATACCATAGTGTATAGAGTAAGTAAGCAAGCTGTATTTGACATGAGGAATGTAGAGGGAGTTGGTACCGGAAAACGGTGCAGTGCTAAGACCATAGAAGAAGTTATAGCGATTATACCTTGGACAGGAATGTAACCTTTCTCGACCAGAAGAGGGGCGAAGAAATAAGCGGAGAAGCCGCAAGCACTGTGAGTCCAGAAAGATACACTCGGAACTCCGAGCTTTCTTGCGGTTTTCTGCGGAAACGAAACAAATCCGTCGGACATAATACATGTGACTGGAGGAACACTGTCCATCAGCTTCAACTTGTCCATCAGCTTGTCGAAATACAGAGGGCCGTTATCAGTGAAGGATCGACATAGCTCGGGTAGTTTGGAGGTCCGATCATGTTCCGGAGGCAGGCCATCTGGAATCGTTTCAAATCTAAAGCCCGGCTGAGATTTAACAGATTCCACCGATCTGGATCTGATGAGGCGCTCTTGTATATATTGGGTATTAACGAAGGTGATATAGAAGCCTCGAGCATACAACATCTGGGCTAGCTGCATCATACCGTTAATGTGACCCTGAGCAGGGAAAGGTAACATAACAGCATGAGGTCGTTTATTCTGTAGCGCCATGGTAATGCAGAGCAGTAGAATCTTAGAAAGGAAAGAGGAACACGGCAGTGGTAAGAGAAAAGTGATGAGAAAGCCGAGGCGGACATAATATATAGAATCCAAAATTTCCAGTATATTGTTTGGAATCCTCGCTGAGGACATCCCAATACATNAGAGCAGTAGAATCTTAGAAAGGAAAGAGGAACACGGCAGTGGTAAGAGAAAAGTGATGAGAAAGCCGAGGCGGACATAATATATAGAATCCAAAATTTCCAGTATATTGTTTGGAATCCTCGCTGAGGACATCCCAATACATTTCAATATAATCTCTGCATTTGGATCTTGATGGCCTGCCAACGTATGTCATGACGAAGTTCGCAATTATCCACGATTATTATAAACATATAATATTTAAATATTTATTGATGATTATTATAAATATATAATATTTAAATCTTTATTGTTATTATTTGTATTTGTTAGTGTTTATTTTTTGATGATGATGATGATGATGATGATGATGATTATTATTATTTACAATTTTGTTTCGGTGTTGGAAAAACATTAAGAGAAGATTTCCAAGATCACCATACTTTTGTTGACTTAAGATGTTAGGAAGGTTGGTAGTGTGATAAATGTTTTGAAAATGAGATCTAATATGCGTATAGGCTAGACAATCTAAGAGAAAGTGTTTTTCATTTTCAACCTTTTTAGTGGTCACAAAGGTGACACACTCTTTCATCCCATGGTTTTTTAGGAATTGACCAACACCCACTTTCACTATGGAGCTCATGACAATTTGTTCTTATCTTAGCAATGCTTATTTTTTTCTTTACACTTGACAAAACAGATAGATAATTTTGATCTTCTAGATTAGGGTTGATTACATCTTTATAATACCTTAATTTTCTTTTTTCCTCCAACTCTTTATCACACCACATTTTCTCTTTAAATTTTGATTTGACTTTTTTTTTTAATAGTATCTTTTTTCTGCAAAATGGTTTCTTCCATGATTCTCCAATAGTTTAGCTAAGACCGGGGGTCAAACAATTTTAGGTAGTCTCTTGTCTTCCATGTTGTTTAACTTGTTCTGATACATTAGGTATCTAGTCATAGCCATACTCTCAATGGGGCAGAGGCTTGTTTCTAAGAGGAGGATGGGATAGGACATATTTCCTTTAATTTTGAGGTTATAGGTTATAAAATTCTTTTGTATTTGCTCTATCTTTCTCCAGGATTCACTAGAGATACTACAACCCCATACTTCACATCCATAAATTTCAATTTACAAGAAAATAGGGTATATTATCTCCTTAAACTTTAACAATTAAATTTTTAAATTTTATTGTGTAAAAAGAATCTATTACTCTAATAACCAGAAAATCTCATACATCAATTTAATATTAAACTTTAACAATTAAATTTTCAAATTTTATTGTGTAAAAAGAATATGTTACTCCAACCAAAAAATCTCAAACATCAATTTAATATAAAATTATTCTAATAACCAAAAAATTTCATACACTAATTTAATATAAAAATCAATCATAAAATTAAATTATTATTATGAGATGAAATGTCACAATCATTGAAATATTTAATATAAAACTCAATCATAAAATTAAATTATTATTATGATATGGAATGTCACAATCAAATTGAAAAAGGTTGAGATCGAGAGCGTGTCCAGATGACTCGGCATTGCAATAAGTTTTAAGAAATTTGTTTTTCACGTAGCGCTAAAAACACTATCTTAATAATTGGAAATGGATTGATATGACTTATTTGCTCCATATTGAGCTAATTCATCCCACATGTATGCGATATTCTTTTAAATAATGGACACCAGCTTTTGAAGTTCAAAAGCTGGTCACTTTTGTTTGTTTGTTTGGTCACTTTTTGCTTATAAACTTTTGATTTTAAGGTTCGATCTGTTTTTTTAATTTCTATTTTGTATCATTTTTATAATTTTATTAAATATTTGTTTTATATGATTTTTTTTTTAAATTTCTATTTATATCATTTTTATAATTTTATTAAATATTTACTTTATGTGATTCCATTAATTTAGCCACTTTTTCCTTATAAGCTTTATTTGTATCATTTTTATAATTTTATTAAATATTTACTTTATGTGATTCCACTAATTTAGCCACTTTTTCCTTATAAGCTTTATTTATTTGTATCATTTTTATAATTTTATTAAATATTTATTTTATGTGATTCCACTAATTTAGCCACTTTTTTCTTATAAGCTTTATTTATATCATTTTTATAATTTTATTAAATATTTACTTTATGTGATTCCACTAATTTAGCCACTTTTTCCTTACAAGCTTTATTTGTATCATTTTTATAATTTTATTAAATATTTACTTTCTGTCATTCCACTAATTTAGCCACTTTTTCCTTATAAGCTTTTATATAAGATAGAACTTTTATATAAGATAGTGTTATGTAATTAAATATATTTTTTTCCTAAAAAGCTATTAATTTAATCACTTTTCTATTCATAAGCATGAGAAGATACGCATCTCATGATTGGGAGGACAGTGGGATCGGGTATCTTTTCTTTTGCATCTACCTCCTTGTAGATATTATGCCGCTGAATGAGATGTCGACTTGTAAATTTTTATATTCTTATGGAATATAAAGAACATTTTTTTCTCGTGGAAAAAAAAAAGCATGAGAAGATACGCATGCTTATTTATTTATTTTCTTTGAGGTGGTAAAATTTATGACTCCCATAATGAGTTTGAAAATGTACATTTGTATTCACTAAAGTTTTAAATTGCTAATTAATATGCTCAAGATTAATTAATTAAACACATTAGTTAAATAAAATTTAATATATTCAAGATTAATTAATTAAACACATTAGTTAAATAATTTTATGTGCATTTTTATTTTTACTAGATGTTTATGAAGTTTCTTTAGGTTCTAGGAAGATTAGGATTTATTCAATAAAAAAATATTTTTAGGTCTTACTCCACTACTAAAAAAGATATGCATATTATAAGGCAATGTTATGTAGTTAAATATATTTTTTTCTATTCACTTAAAAATTATATTTGAGAGTTATTTGAGATTTAAGTTCAAAGATATGTTATAAGGTTTTAGTTTCTAATTTTTAATATTTTATATCAATTTATTTATGTTTTTTTTTAAAACAAAAAAGAGTTTGTATTACTTTAAAATGCCAAAAAAAAGCTACATGTCCAAACATACATAAACAACCACCACCTGTTTTGCTACATGTATGGAAACCAGAACAAGTGGCCTGCAATGTTCATAGGCAAGCCAGTATACCAGAGTCTATCTACAACAAAATTTGACTGTAAATGCATCCTAACTAAGACTTATAACAAAGCAATAAATAAACTAAATTTGAGGCAAATCTGGACTTCCATCATGGCAGATGGTGAAGGAAAATGACTGGCAGCATGTTGGGCAGTGGCTCTTCGCAGGCTCGCTTGGAAGTGAATCAAACAACATATCCAGACGTCTATTGAGGGCATGCTAGCTGTGAAGCTAATCATCCATATCTCGTCTCATCTCAAAGATCAGATTTAAATGGTCCTTCGTAATCCTGCGAGGACTGGGAAAATCGTGTCTTGCCAAGGCTGGATGGTCTGGCTCACTTGTATGTTGCTTCAGATGGGTCTCCTCCTCGGCCCAACAATCATCCCAATCAATCCTAGTGGCTTCATTGTGCAGTTTGTTAATATTGGGGGTTGTTCTTTGCATGAAGTCGTCCTGCTTCTTTGGAGGGATTTCCTCCTCCACCACATAACCGCCCATAGCAATATCAGGATAATTGAAAGGGAGGGAAGTGTCGGTTGGTGTTGTCTGCTCCATGATGTCCTCCTCCCAATTAGGAGGAATCTCCTCCTCCACTATACAACCACCATAATTTAGCTCAAGGTAGGGAAATTGGGGCATAGGCTAGGCATCATCTTGCCATCTTTGGTTGGAATAAGGATGGTGGACATAGATCCTACCAGGATTGGGAGAAAGAGAGGGCAGGCATATGCACCTGTGTTGGCCTACCAAACTGTATTAGACCGGCCCGCGTTTGGTCTTGCCTCTCTCATGAGGCATGGATTCAACACCATTGGGAGAGGAATTGAAGAGAAGCTAGGCGTGGGGGAAAGAAAATTGACATGTATTCATCTCCCTCAAACGGAGATTGCAGGTGGAAAATTCAGAGCCAAGGGAAAAAGCGCAAGATAAGAACCACACTAAGAGATTACATGTGTGATGACAAGGGAAATGACAGTTTGGGGTGCCATGAATGTTGAGGCGATGTTGCCTTGCTGCATCATACCAGATCCGAAGAGCCAACCAAGCCTGGTGCGCCATTAAACTCCCTTGTTGTCCCAACACACTAACTCCTTTCCAGATTGAATGCTAAGCATAGTGGATTGACAAAGGGGGAGGATGGTGGAGAGGGTATTTAACTACACTCGTCGCCAAAGTGCCATGTATCAAGTGCTTGGCAGGTGTCACCCTATCGGGGGGGAGGCAGTCTTGAAGATCTAGCTCTTTGCAAAGGGTTAACAGTTGCGAGTCAAGATGATCTTGGGCGTTGAGAATGAGGATCTATGCTTGCATAGCAATGCCTTCATTAGCTAATTTATCAACAACTTTGTTGGCTTCATGTCTTATGTGAGAAGTGATGAGAGTGAGGGAAGGATGCAAACAAGCTTGTAAGTAAGATAAGGGTCCTAAATGGCGCCAATTTGGAGCAATTTTCTCGTGATCAGTCCCGTTTATGATTTTGGATACCAATGAGATAATTATTTTTTAATCTCCTTCAATTATGAGATGAGGTAAGTTAAGATTTGAGGTCATTTGAATGCCCCTGATGAGACCCCAAAGTTCTGTTGAGTTGTTCGTATCATGCCCCAGATATCCCGCCATAAGGTGTCAGATTTTCCCTCTATTATCTCTAATGACCGTTCCAAATCCTGTTGGGTCAGGATTGCCTTTTGAGGCACCGTCAAAGTTCAGATTCCCAAACCCATGGGGTGGACAACTCTAGGTGGAAGGGCTTTTGGAGGTGGGAGTTGGGGGAGTTTTGAGAGTAAGTGGTGCATTGGGAGTTATCAGCTTCCAGGAGGAAAAGATAATGGATTTAGGAGGTTCAGTGGCAAGGTCATCTTGGGTCCAAGGATGAGCGTGGATAGTTTCTTGTATGCTCTCAAAGATCCTTAACCAAATAATTGAGGGGGTGGAGGCTTGGGAATGGAAGATGCGTCAGTTTCTTTCTTTCTAGAGTTGCCACACTATAAATCCTGGCAGGAGTTTCCAAATCCTATTCAGGAGTAGGATTTTGAACACCTCAGAGCCCCAGTCCATGATAGTGTTGATGATACTTGTCTTGTCTTCTTTAGTTTTCCTCGTGATTAGAGGAACTTCATCCCATATCATATTACTGTTTCATCCCATATCATATTACTGTTGGGGCATTGATTAAATATTTGCTCCATTGTTTCTTCTTGTTGCTGGCATAGATAGAAAATTGAGGGTCCAATATAGCCTCGCTTCTTGAGGTTGTCCCAGTTTAGGATGTGATTTTTCATCAAGAGCCAAAGAAAGGTGGAAACCTTTGGCCAGAGTTTGGTTTTCCAGATTATGTGCCAGATGTGTTATTTCGATTGATTGTGAAAATTTTCCCGGAGATGGTAGGATTCTTTGATTGTGAATGTTCTCGAGGGGGTATACCCCCAGGGAAGAATGTCCATCTCCTCACTAATGCATATCTTTATTTTCCCTAATGTTGCTTTCCATGGTAGCAGATCAAGATCTATTGAAAGGTTGAGATCTTGTGGAAGCAGTTTCTAGTTGTGCCAAGGGGGTTGATGAGGGAAACTAAGCTAGAGATTAGCCACTTTGAGATGCTCCAACCCTTGTATATGGTATTGATAAGGGTGAAAGTTTTCCATTTTTTGTCGCAGAGGTAGTTGCTACCAAGAATCCATCTTGAATCAGGCATGGTGTCCATTTCGCACTTCCCAAAATGCATGTGTTTGGATGAGTGGGTGGTTTGGCCAAGCTACATTCCAAATATTGGATCCATTGATTTGATTGTCAAGTTGAACAAGATGTTCTTGCAGAAGTTGGGGGGNCCCTTGTATATGGTATTGATAAGGGTGAAAGTTTTCCATTTTTTGTCGCAGAGGTAGTTGCTACCAAGAATCCATCTTGAATCAGGCATGGTGTCCATTTCGCACTTCCCAAAATGCATGTGTTTGGATGAGTGGGTGGTTTGTCCAAGCTACATTCCAAATATTGGATCCATTGATTTGATTGTCAAGTTGAACAAGATGTTCTTGCAGAAGTTGGGGGGTATATTTATTCCTCTAGATTCATGCCCGAAGTTCCATCGGGTACTTGAGCGAGCACCACCATATTTTTCTCCCATGATATTGTTGAGCTTGCCTAGGTCTCGGAGACCCGGTCCTCCCAAGGGAGTTGGTCTGCATATTTTTTCCCAACTGATAAGGGTCCATTTTTCCCCTTGTTCATGAGCGTGCCAGAGGAAATTTCGCTGAAGGTTTTTGATGATTTTGATGACAGTTTGTGGCGTTGCTAGAGCTGAGAACATGTAAGTCGTAATAGATTGAAGCAATTCCTTTAAGAGGATAAACATGTTAGGGAGATTTAAAAATTTGAAGGTCCAAGAACTGAGGCGGTTGGAAATTGAGAGAATAAGGGAGTCCCAGGATATATTTCGTTCAGTCGAGTCTGACAAGGGAAGGTCCAGGTAGTTGGATGAAAGGGAGCTTCTTGGTATGCCTAGGAGGCGTGAGATGTACTACTGGATTGCGGGAAGAGTGTTGAAGAAGAATATTTGGGATTTCTCCAAATTAAAAGTAGTACATGAGGCTTCTCTAAAGTCAATGAAGATTTCTTGGAGTTTAATGGATTCCTGGGTTGTGGGGGTGTTCATAAGCATCATATCATCGAAAAATTGGCTATGGGAGGCAGGAGGATAAAGGCCATAGATAGGGAGCACTTGGAGGGAACCGTTCGAGATCGAGGTTGACATGTATCGCCTAAAACATTTTTTCATGATTACAAATAGGAAAGTGGATAGTGGATCCCCCTGACAAATACCTCGAGAGGGGGGGAAAAGGCTGGGAGGGGGCACCATTAACTAAGATGGAGAAGAATCTTAAGGTGGTGAGCTTCATATCCATGCTGTCCAATATTCATTGAACCCAAAATCCAAAATAAGAGAATGCATGTACTTCCGACTAAGTCGATCAAAATATTTAGAGAGGTCGAGCTTTATGAGAATACCTAGGGTGCGAGTGGTATTTAGTGAGTGAATCACCTCGTGAACCAAGATTACACTATCCATGATTTGTCGTCTCTCCACATACCTAGATTGTTCCTTTGAGATGATGAAAGCAAGGATGGGATTGAGTCGGAGAGCAATTACCTTTGTGATGATCTTATAGATGACATTGCAAAGCGCTATCGGTCTAAACTACTTCGGGTTGGTGACTCGATCCTCCTTGTGGATGAGGTTGAGAAAGGTGGCATTGAGGGTCAAGAGAACCTGTCCTAATGTGCATGATTCCTCCACGATTTTCCAAACCTATTCTCGTATCATCGACCAATAGTGGTGGAAGAAGTCTGTGGTGAAACCATTTGGCCCAATGGATTTTCCTAGGGGAATTTCCTTGACTTCCTGATTGACTTCCTCCTGTGTGATTGGTCTCATCAAAGCTTAATTCTAATCCTAAGTGATTAGGGATGGAATATGTTGGGTTACCCGATTGATGGAAGACGTTTTGTAAATTGGAGGTTATGAAAGAATCTCTTTGTAATAATCAACTAATTTTGTTTCAATTTCTTCATGATCTAGAATTGTGTTACCTTTTGTGTCCTCTAGCTTTGTGATACAGTTGATGTATCATCTGTGAATCATGGAGTGATGAAACAACTTTGTGTTATTTTATCCTTCCTTTAACCACTGTACTCAGGACTTCTGTTTCCAAAGGATATCCTCCTTCTTGTTTCGGTCTGCAAGTTGCTACTTCAAGCTAGCCTCCTCCTTCTTGTGTCAGTCTGCAAGTTGCTACTTCAAGCTAGCCTCCTCCTATAGCAGGGTGTCTGAATAGAAATATAAGATGGATTCTTGTTGAATGTCCTCTATTCATTGTTCTAGGGCCTTATGCGCTTAGAATATATTATCAAATACATTCTTGTTCTAGTCCTGAAGTTGTTGCTTGAAGTTTTTTAGGTGTTGTTGGAATCTCTACATCCTTGTGCCATGTGTGATTTCTTCATTGGCCCATGAGGTATGGGAGAGCTCCAGAAAGTTTGGGTGATTTATCCAAAAATTATCCAAGAGAAAATTTTTGTATTTGGGGGTGGCTATCATATTCATCCACAGCTGGACTAGCCACTCATCTAAGCCCAATTTTGGAAGAATGTTTGCTTCAATTAGGGATTCCTCAAGCATTAGGGTTTCTTATATTAGGAAAAAATCTAGTCTACAAGATATGTGTTGGGAACCCGCATGCTGATTGGACTAGGTGAAGGAGCCATTCTTGGTCTTAATGTCAATTAGTTTGAGACGATCTATGAGATTGTTGAACTTGGTGTTGTCTTGATCCAATCATTTCAAGCCACCTCTCTTTTCTTCTAGGGTGCGTATGATGTTAAAATACCCTCCTAATATCCATTTCTCTTGACCTATTAGAGATTCTATATGGGCTAGGTTAGCTAGGAAGTGGTCTTTCTCCTGGATGATCTGAGGACCATATGCATTAGTGATGACTCCTTCTTTGCTGGATCCAATGGAATGGTAGTGTGTTGTAAGCATTCCCACCGTTGAAAAGGATGGTTCTAGGATGACCGAGGTTGGGTTCCAGAGGATGGATAAACCTCCTGCAACCCCTTTGGATTATGTGTATATGAAGTTGCAGTGACACCAACATATTTTGAATATTTCCTCTGTCATTTCTCCCGCACTTTTGGTTTCCTATAGTAGAAAAATGTATGGATCCTCTGCCTTGATGCAAATTTGAAGATCTTACATTGATGCCTTTGATATTTCATGTGATAATCTTCATCATGAGGAGTTGTGTGGGGGGAAAAAAAAACCTTCAATAAGGCACTGCATTTGGCCTGAGTTAATCATAAAGTTTCCTACCTCTTTGATCAATTGATGAGTCATCTTACGCCCACATCGTTTTCCCTCTTTTTGGTTTCGTTTGGGGTCTGGATCAGGATCCAGTTGTATTCCTAGTGGGGAAGTGGCGCATGTTGTGGATTCAATAAAAACCTTGTGAACCTTTCTAAGCTGCTCCACTGGTATGGTTTGCAATTATTTCCTGTTGAAAGCATCCTTGAGATTGTCGAGGCCAGTGTCCGCAAGTTCCCTCTCATCCAACTGCATTATGGTGTCTCTGCATTCATCTAATTATTTTCATGTTGCCATTTGAGTTGGGGATTCGTGACCTATGATTTTATCTAGGACTGGATCTAGGGTTTGTTTTTCCTTGCCTTTTTCTTTTCTCAGATCTACTGATTTGTGGGGGTTTTCAACTTCTTCTATCTCTGGTAGGTTTCTAAGTGCATCAAAGGAGTTGTTGGTAGGGATCTTCTGGTTCCCATTTTGATTAGATTTTTTCGAAGGCGGTTTCATGTGCCCCAGAACTTGAGTGTAGCCATCTTTTTGTTTCTCCTCTGATGTTGGTCAAGATCGAGAATTGAGGGGGCCATCTCTCAAGATATGCCCATGTTAATGACATTTTATGCATCTGAAGGGAATGTGTTCATAATCTATGGTTTGAATTCATTCCTCATCTTGATATTCTATGGTGACTGAATTGGGGAGGGATTTGGAGATGTTCATGTATACACAGATGCGTGCATAGGATGTGTATCTTCTTTTCTTGGTGGCTTCTGAGGATTTTACATATCTTCCCAAAGTATTTCCAATTCCCATTAAGATTTCCTCGAGCCATAATTCTTGGGGTAGGGAGTAGAGGCAGATCCAAACCGGGGCACATGCAAAGTATTCCTTTTCTGGGAAAAATCGATCCCTCCAAAACCTCAAATAAATCCTGATAGGGTTGTAGAAGTAGACGCCATTTTCAAAAATTTGATATTTGTCCTCCGGGATGTAGAATATGATTGTGAAGAAACCATTCGAGCTTAGTTGAATCTCATAATCACCTTTCGAGTTCCACCCATTTTTAATCCATCGTGTGAGGTCTTTCTCCGAGGGCCATAACCCTAATAATTTCCCGATAAGGGCATGATCCTTCATGAACTGGGTGTGTTCTCCAACCCTGGTGGATTTTATCACATATTTTGGTGCATTTGGCACTTGAGGGATGCATTTCCCCTGTTTCCATATGCTAGATGCCTTTGGATGCAATGGTTCGACTTCCATGTCCATGTTTTCTCCTGAGCCTTGTTCATCTTGCAGCAAGTGATCTCTAAGATGCAGTGGTGGTTCAAAGGATGATTGTCGGGCTCGTGCCCCATCCGTTTTGTTGGCTATTACATTTATGTAAGAGGGGGTTTTCACCCCCCTGTCTGAGCCCATTCTGCAATGTCAGGCTTATCCACAGTTGTGGTAGTGACAATTCACGATTCTGAGAGGTAGGATGGCTGGGTGTAACAGGGGATGGAGCATGTAGGTCATCAAACCCTAGCGGTCTATTTTGTCAGGGAGTCAAATTTAAGTTTACTAATAGTCAAACATGAAGTATCAATTTATTTATATTAAATTAGATTAAAGTTATTTTATTTTAAGATTAAAATATTAAATATTTGTCTTGGTAAAATTTTGATTTGATTTATGTTTTTTTAGATAATATACTTTAAAATTATATGAATTTCTGTCATTTCAAAATTATGTTATGATGCATGAAAGGAAGTAGAGGTGCAAATACGCTTGCTGCACTAATCTACGAGAGAAGAATGTGCATAAACTAAAAAAGATCATTTACAAAAAGTAAATAAAAAACAAACCATAGGCAACAAGATTTTTTTGGGAAAACCCATTCCGGAGAAAAAATCTACACTACAAAACACACTCAATGTATTAATATCAACAACTAAATGCTTGCAATATAGAGTCTCTATGCTCTCAACAAGAGTGTTGAACGATAGCATAATTCTTGCAAAATTTCAGTAGCATAATGGTAAGATAAGACTCATTCTCTATGATTTCCTCCAACCCTTTGTAACATCCCAACTATAATCCTCATTTTAATTAATGTATAATGTAGATATGAATGTGGATATGGTCAAGCAATTTAATATGCAAAATGTATTTTCTGATTTTAATAAAAATAATGTGATGCCAACTACTGGGAATATGGACAGAGATGGCGGTTGATTAATCCAAAAGAGAAGGGGATTCCTAGGGAGTGTCTAAGAAGAGTCCAGGGGGGGTGAGGGGTTAGGGGGGGGAATCAATTGCATATATTAATTCTAACCCATATTTCTGAATTTAATTATCTTTTGGGTCAACCTTCTATTTATATGTTTGAGTGTATGAGAGCCCAATCATTGAATATCTTTTAGAGGGTAGGTGTTAGAGCCACATCCCATAGTTATTGGAGAGCATGGGGCTGAAGTACAATCAACATTGGGCAGACTGTGCAGTAAAGTATCTTGGGAAAATAGAGGAAATTTGTAACACCCTTTTTTCCCCAGTATGTAAATATATGTCTAAATGTTGCAATGAGTCATGGCTAGGATGTTTAATATTTTGGAATTTGATGAAAAATTAAAACGATAAATGCATTTTGATGATAAGTAAAAGAAATTGTTGATGGGTGGAGAACTTACACAAAAAAGGATACCATGAGAGGGAATGGTGAGGGGGAACCCTTACTAGTGGAGATGACTCCTGCCAGGCAACTTACCCTATTGGATTAAAATGTTCAAACCAAGAATTGTCCTTTGTCCCAAAAGATTTATTTACCAGTCAAAATGGTGGTTGGGTGGTCCTCCTCAGAAATCAATGAGAGAATGGACAGAGTACCCATCCAAAAGTTTTTGATGTAACCCACAAATTTGGGGGATTTAACTGACGAAATCTTGTTGTAAAAGGAAAGAAAATGAGGAAAATCATGGGAAAAGAGAGAGAGGATGCACATGGTTGGGTATGGGGACCAAATATGAGTGGAGAAGAGTGTGTGAAAATCCTTTAGTTCTTAGAAAATAGAGGGAAGTCGATTCCTTTGTGTTCTGAGCAAGAAAATATAAAATACATCCTCTAAACCAAGATGATAAATAGGATTGCAAATTTTGGGTATTTATCTATGAAAAATAAATGTTGTGACTCCCTGAGTCAAGAACATATCCCCTTGCTTGGTGGAATTCGAAATATATCTTGCTAAATTTTGTTGGTGAATGAGAGTAGTCTTCATCTTTTCAACAATGTTATTGAGTGAGAGTTTCCATTATGCCATCATCTTCTGGCTAGGGGATGGCTAGTTGCAAGGATAGACAAAAGACAAATATGCCTATGGTTGGGTGGAAAGACACTCACCCATTAGTAATTACAAATATACTTTTAATTCTCAGATAAGTGTTTCAATAATTTTCATATGCCATGATAAATTTCTTAATGCTATGGAACTTATGTTTTGGTTTTATGAAGAATTGATACTCTATTCAAGTAGTGAAATTTGTGGCTTCATGTGTTTGGTTGATTGTAAAATATGAAGAGAGTTTTGTTAAAATATATATTTTTGTTTACTTGTGGCTTTTTCTACTTTTAGAGACTGCTATAAGAAATTATTTGTAACTCTGAGTAAGAACATAGTGCTAGTTGGGAAATTGTATCCCATTTGTGTAAATATCCCTCATGGGTTAGTAGTGAAGACTAAGTTGTCAAAGTATTCACATAATATATGAAGTTAAGTATGCATTTAATTAAATAATACTAGAATTTTGTCAAACACTTAGTCAACACACTGATTTCAACCTCCAATAAAGACTTCAACAATAAACTATACTTTATGAGAAGAAATGCAAAATGACTAAGATCTAAAAAAACTAATAGTGGAAATAACAATGAACAACAAACAAAATATCAACACATTTGACACTAGATATTCGGGTAAATCCCTTGGAAAAACCATGAAGGGAAAACAAGCCAAGAGAGATATTTTAATGAGATCGTACATAAATATTTCAAATTTTCCAACAACAATCTTTTACAACAAAACCAGACAATATGTATCTCACAAACCCAACACTCACTACTCCTTGAAAAATGTGTCGCACTTCCTTCAAAACTATGCCACTATTGTATGACCCAGTTCAATCAACAATACATCTACAAAACCTTGATAAATGTTCCCATATTTGTTGCAGTACGACCCTCTTATGCATGGAATTATCTCCAATTGTAAATTCCCTCAAGCTGTCTCGAAATTAGTGTTGTACATGCCTCGATTTGTGTGCATCCAAAAACACTAGTATGACCCTTTAAATCCATATTGTATGGCCTCTTATTTTTTGTTGCACAAACCAACATTCAATGTTGTACTGGTACTAGGATGCATGCCCTCTCTCCCTCTTGGAAAGTGAACCCCTTCTCTTGTTGTTCTTCTCCTTTCTCCTTCAACTCAATCTCTCTTTGTCTCTCTTGGAATGTTTTCCTCTTAGTCTCGATCAAGCTTCTTTTATGACTCATTTAGGGTAACTACCCTAACCCTAGATATTAATGGTTGATATTCACTCTTATCCCACAAGATCAATGGATGTGACTTATTACCTCATTGACATGAATTAATTCACTTAAGTAACTCAAATATTATAAATTCACTTTCACTTTACCCAATAAATAATAAAAGACCCTAATTGCACTTTATAAAATCACTTTATAAATTCACTTAAGAGAGCAATTTGCTTGTCACTTTTTCATGTTAGGAACGATCGATGCAGAAGTACCTCCAAGCTACAAAAACTAACATAATCTCTATTATGCTAATAATGTTCTCTATAATATTGAAGTTATAGATCAGTTCCGGGAAGTGATTTGTCCCTAGTCAAATGTCAATCCTTAGGACCTCCTTGGAAGGCTTAGTTGAATGTTAAATATTCTGTGGAAGCATGGGTAAAAACATATAACTTCCATCAAGATAATAACTTAGGTAAGGGGGAGTCCCGAAATGAGAGATTAACAACATTTTTAGTCTCATAAGTATAGGGTATATAATTGAGAGGATAAGGTATTTTAACATGAGGAATATGTAAATAAAATGAAATCATGGATATTTTCTTTGTATAAATATATATGTATATATATATTTCAATAAGGTTTCTTAAGAAAAATATGCATAATGAAGGGTGGTCGGTAAATCCTGGTAAATTTCCAAAATTTACTATTTATTGTCTTAATAAGTTGAATATTAAGAATAATAATTCTTATATTAAAACCTATTAATTTCTATCATGTGCATGTGAGTGGACAAGCTCAAAAGTTTTCCTTTTTTTGTGTAAAGAAATAACTTTGCTAAATTATCAGTTAAATGAAATTCAGACTGTGTAGAGGTTTCCCTCGAGAAATATTCTATGAGAATATTTTATTTGTTAATTATTTTTCAAAATATTTGTGTTATTTTTATTTTTCCTAAATATTGCAACATTATTAAACGCATCTGGCCATCGAGCACTAGGGGATTTAGATTATAATGCAAGCGTGAGTGTGGTTTACTCGGGGGTCGACATGGCCGGTATAATATAATATCATGTTATTATATTAATATTAAAATATCCCCGGAGTATCATGTACCGGGAGATTGAGAGCATAAGGTGTGCAAGGTAAGTGATTGACCCCAAGGCCTATATGAAAATATAAAACAAATAATAATATTTATTTCCCCATCGGAGTATTAGGAAATCGAGGGATGGAAAGGTCAAAGGATGCATGGGATGAGTTTTTTCAGTCGGGCTGACAAAAAATAAATAAAAATATTTAATTTTCCCATCGGGATATCACATATCAAGAGATGGAGAGGTAAGGGTGCATGAGACAAAAGGTATACCCCGGGGCCGATATAATTAATGGTGTAATTAAATCCCGATGATATTTAGTCATTGCTTATGAATAATTAAGTGAGGTGCAATAGTTAATTAAAATATTATTATTAATTCCCTTACCGGAATATCGGTGCTTGGAAATAGTAAGAAGGTAAGTTTAGAATTTAACACACTCGGGTAAACTAGACCCTCGGTATTTACCAGGTTAGTAAATTAGACTAAGAATTTTTTTTATTACGTGGGATATTAAATTAATGAGGATTTATTAACATTAATGTGTATTAAATAAATAAAGTCATAATGCATGTGATTATAATGTAATGATTAATTAACCTAATAACATTATTAGGCGTGAAGGGTGTCAGTACACATGTACCACATGTCAAGCCACATGGAGATTTTGGATCAGGCCACGTGTCCAATGTGCCAACTGGATTATTGGCATATCTCCCATTGGGAGTTTTGCAATGTGGTAATGTTGCAAGAGGCCGATACCTGGTAGGAAAATATTGGCATGTCAGCTATCGATAGAGTGTAAGGTAGGTGGGTTGGAATAGTCTGATACCTAGTAGGATGAAATTGGCATGTTGGGTATCGACAAAGTGTAATTCAAGTGGAGTTGAGTATGGAGGGGCTGAGACCTGATAGATCGTGGGTTTTACTGCACAAATCGGTAAGTGATGACACAAATTTGTTACTGGACAAATAAATAAGTGTTGAAACGAACTAATCTCCCTAAATTAAATAAGAAATTAGAACAAAACATGACATAATACAAACTTCTCCTTAGATTTCCATTGTAATGTATACTAGCTTAATGAGGGATAAATGACATACCATTTAAACATTGGTTGATCCTTTCTAGTGTCGTCCTTTCTCCATCCTTAGGTTTGCGGGATGTTGAACATGTTAAGAAACAAAAAACAACAAAGAGAGAGAGGCAATATATCTATTCCAATGAAAGCTATGCATAATATCAAGGAGTTATGCAATAAAAATGGAGATACTTTCATAGGGAAGAAATGTATTACTGCATTATATTGCTGAAAGTGGAGAATACAACCTATGCCTTGATGTTGAAAGGTCCCTTCCAATGGCCCTTTTCCTCAACATAGACACCTTTTCTCCAATTATTTTGATGAAGAGTATACACAACCTAACTTGGAAAGAAAAAGCAAAGCTATCACAAGCACAATATTCAACATAATTCTTCATACATAAGCCAGCCTAAATTTTCCCATGAGAGATTCCTCTTTATATAGAGTGAATAGGTATGGATGAAGAGATTAGGATCATCCCACTAAATCAATGAAGTGAGTGAAATCCAAACCGATCATAGGCCACCTCATCCTTTCGAAGATTCCATTCTAGAACTTTCGAGAAGCTTCTATTTTTCCTTCGTACGGAAAATCACCGCACCCTTAACACTAAGAAAGGTGCGATGATGTTGCAGGATACAGTGGTGTAGCATGCGATGATTTGGAATCATCACACCCTTAACAATGGGAAAGGTGTGATGATCCTTCTTGATAGGGTTTTTTACAAAGGAAAAGATAATTTCATTTCTCTCGGAAAATTCATAGTCATTCTTCTTCAGGGATTAAGGAAATTCATCCTTCTAAATACAAAGGATAGTTTTACATCATTAAAGGTCATAGGGGTGATGAAAATAATGTGTAACAATGATCCCCCCAAAGTATGAAGTTATAACAGAGTGATAGATGAAATACTTTGTCGAGTGTGTGTTGGGAACAAGGAACATGTCGGTCAGAAACCTTCCAACAAACAAGGAAATGCATTACAATAATATATCATCATTGAGGTGGGCATTCCCATACTCAGAATACAAATGACTCAAAGCATAAATGACGACATGAAAAGATCCATGTCAAGTAAGATAGGTCATGGCCACTAAACATACACTGTGGATCCATGCCAACATGACTCAAATATGAACATAGCCACCAAAAATACACTGTGGATCTATGTGTTAAAGACTCAAATTTGAACATATCCACGAGACATACACTCTGGATCTATGCAAAAATACAATTTGAATATACTCCAACGCAACTTGAATCTGTTAGAAAAGATTCAGGGTATTCATCTCCACCACTCTATAGTACGAATATAACCACGCGAATACATGTGTTGATGTCGAACATGGTAGAAACCACTTGATTACCGATCATTAATGAATACCATTAACAAGTGCGATGGAAATAACTATTAATGTCAATGAATCCCAAGGTACACTAGTATAATCCAATGGGTGCAAATTTGTGAGCTGAAGTCGAACACTCGACGGAATCTCTCGATCAGGGGTTAATAATGAAAACCCACTGTCGAAAGTGAGGAAACCTACCATTGAGGCATGCAAGTTCCAAGGTACCAATTAGTTTCTAAGTCTACTTCCTGGATAATGAGTTGAATTCATTAGGAAAATACTTGTCACAAGAGGGACTTAATGTATCCTCCATCAATGACATGAAACATGTAAAAAGGTTTGAATTAGATCATAGTAACACGTGATTCAAGAATGACTCAGGGATGGTCGACACAATAGAAGACTTAAAGACTGCATAAATGGCCAATTCAATAGAAGGCTTTCCGAGTTGAACTTCTCTTTGAACATATTGACGACACAACAATTGTCTTGACAACATTGACTCAACAACATGGATCACAGACCAAATTGTAATCTTATAAGGAGTATGATCAAGAGACAAGCATATTTTACAACCTATACACAAAGCGAGTGAAAGGGTGTCATGTTCAAAAGAATCTCACTTCCATAGAATACAGGTTTAGACACATTTATTTCCCAATTTCCCCTCGCCATTTCTGGTGAGTACCTCTTTATTTTTACACAAGCTTGAGGAGGATAACACATGCTTGAATTGTAAGCTCATCCTTTGGATGAGTCCCTCATAGTATGTTTAACGAACCCTAGGAAGGAGTGGTTCGGTCCCATATGGGCCTTTTGATGTTTGTTTTACGAGTCCAAAGAAAGAAAACTCAGGGGTTGTTCATGTATAGAGAGTCTGAAAAACACTTAAAGAAAAATCCAAAATGACCTTTTCCATAAAGTAGTATGATGAGAACAAAAAAGAGAGATAATCTTGCTCAACATAGGTTTTTCTTGGTACTTTAATGAGCATAAAGAAAGAGAACAAGATCTCTCAACAATCTTTGTGTTTCTGAGTTTGAAAAAGAGCCTAAAGAGGAGGACTACAGGGGGTTCTTTTTTGTATATGGCCTTGTCTGAGTCTAAAAGTGATGAAAGTTTACTCGATTGCATTCTCATAGATTTATGAGCATGATAAAGAACAAAGACTACATTTCGAGATTGTTTTTCATTTTTACTCAAGGTTAAAACAAAAACAAACTATGCTTGGGATAGATTTGTTTTTTTTTTTTTTTTTTTTTTTTTTTTTTTTTTTTTTTTTTTATTTTTACGCAAGCTTGACCAGAGGAAACTATGATTGAGTTAGGTGGTTTCATTTTACACAAACTTGAAACTAGAAAAACTATGTTTCTTAGGCTTCCTGGCGCAATCCATGGATGAGGTTGGTGCACTTTCCCCTAGCAGAATCTGGTGAAAGCAACTTCAACCTTGAAGTCCAAAGTTTGGAAGAATTTCCCTAATCTTCGTTTCAACCAGCAAAATGAGTGGATGAAATGAGCTTCAAATACTATCACAGTAACAAAGTGCTTGAATCAACCCGAGAGAAGGGGAAAAATTATTTTCATTTTAATGAGATTGACATGGGAACATGAACTATTCTCGAGAATCTGGGTTCAATACCAAGACCTATGTTTCATTTTGAGCTTGACACAAGAGAAGAACTATGCTCGTAACCTGTTTCATTTTTAACGAGTTTTCCACAGATACGAAAAAACTATCTATAAATAAGATCTATTTCATTTTAGCTGGCTTCCATAATGAAAACTATCGTCGTAGCTGGTTTCATTTTAACGAGATAGAAATCAGGAAAAACCATGATAAAACTTCTTTTGATCATGGCTTCCAAGAGGGCGATGCTCTGGAAGGGAAATCATATTGGGGATAAGAATTTCCAAGAGGACGATGCTCTGGAAGGAAATCATGTTAAGGGATAAAATTCGGTCATGGATTCCAAGAGATCTCCACTTGATAGAAGAAACACACTCTGGAAGGAAGACATGTCAAGGGCCGTGACAGGGGTAAGGAGATCAAGCTCTAAAAGCCCTATCGAAGAGATCACCATGTCAACTATCAGATCTAGGTCTAAGAGAATAATATTATAGTGAAAGACTCATCTTCATCGACAACTGAAGGAATAGGATACAATGCCACATAATTGACTTGTGGCAGGGGAGATACCGTCTACATATAAGAGCCGTTTAGGGAGGTCATTGAGTTGATGGTCAAGTCAGGGCCACTGAAAAAAAGTTGATCAATAGTCACAATTCTTCCATCGTGAGGGAAATATATCACACAAAAAAGAGTGGACACAATAGCTTTCATTACATAGACACAATCTCTCCCAAGGAATAAATTGAAATCCAAGGGGTCTTGGACTACAACGCCGTCAATAAAGACAGTTTTCCCTCCCAAAGGTATGGGAAACTGAGGAAGGGTCCCTAAAGGTTGAATGGATCTTCTATTAAAAGATAACATATTCTACATAACCAACACAAGCTGAGGATAACCCAAAGCTTGCCAAGCAATAGAGGACAAAATACTAACGGATGCACCTTTGGCTGTCAATGTCTGAGGAACATCCCGACCACAAACCTGCACTGTAATATTGAAAGGAATGTGAGAGGGAAGACGAGGTCCAATTAGCACACCCTAATAAAAAAGGATGGCCTCATAACCTGGAAGGGGTTCCATAGGAGAAGGAGGAATTCTTCCCAACAGGGTAGAGTCTTTATCAACAAGAAAAACATCAGTAGTATCATGTTTACTCTCTAGTGGGAGAGTAGCATCGACCGATGACGAGATTAGATCAGCCACTTGGGTTTCATTCTCCAGGGGGAGAATGGGGTCAACGGGTGGAAGCAAATTGCATTATTGGGTTTCACTCTCTAACGAGAGAGTGGGATCGATGGAGTATGGGATCAGATCGACCACTTTGTCAACTGGTTCAACTAAGGACGTGACCAGATTGACTACTTGATCAACCAGACTGACTAACGAAGGGACCTGATTGATCATTCCATCAACTACAGGTGGGTCGATAGTAATCCTACTATAAGTAGCCGGAAGTGGAGGCCGAGAAATAGTCATGTCTTCCAGCAATTTTGAGGCTTCGTCCATATGAGGGAAAAGGTGAGTTTGATGACTCCCTCTGCATAACATACATGGGAAATTGACTCTACTTTTCTTCTTCCCAATGGTATCTTGACTAGTTGACAAGAGGTCATCAACATGTTGTTCAAAGGATACCGACATGGGATTGCGAGGGCATTTAGACCATGCTTCTATAACCTTAGATAGACCAGGGAAATCCGTAAGAAGATGGTTACCCTTACAAAGCATGCAAGGGTACTTGGGCTTACGGGTTGTTTGGGTGATCTTGGCACCATCAAATCTCCCACCATGATTATCAGTAACTGGTTTTTTTCCAACATGTTTGACAGTGGTTGGAGGTTTAGACCCTTGCTTATTTTTCTTCTTCTTCTTATCCACTGGGTTACTAGCTTCAGAGGTTTCACTCGAAGAAGAAGATGAAATAGAATAAGACCTTGCCAAATACTCTACCAGACTTGGGCCTTTAAGACTTTCCTTCATAGCTTCAAATTTGGAATGGTCCATCCTACACTGAATGAGGAGATAATTGTAGTCTTCTTGATTGTATACTGAACCTTTTCAATCCCAAATTGGTGGGAGGCCCTTGACAAAATATTGTTCAAATGTGTCTTTAAACTCCTGTATACTGTTCTCCATTTGCATAGCTTTGTTTTGAACTGATTTGATAAAGTTGTGCTTGGCGATGATTCTCTTATCCCAGATGATCAACGCAGTTCTGTCCTCTACCCCAATAGTCTGAGGATCAACAGTGGGCATAAAATTTAGCAAATAAATAACATCCTAGGCCCATTCTGAGGGTTTCTTGTCTAATGTTTCATTAACAACAGTACACCTTCTTTGGGCGGTGGTAGCCACGATGTCTTGTCATTTATAAAATTCAGATAAACCTTGAACTTAGTAGCCTATACAGCAATAGCATCCCAGATCAGATGTTTAGCTCCTTGTAACATTGTTTTACCTTTTAACCTCGTTCTCAGCTTGCTTACCCTCTCTTGAAAATATTGATTTTCTCTTTGGAGTGGAGTCATCTTTTCATCTTTTATTTTCATCTCTTGTTTAATCTTTTCCAAGGCCTCCTTAAGGATTTTGATTTCCCCTGTCTATAAACTCACTTGGGACATGGCTTGAACCAATCCATCAGTGCTCGATCCAGCTTCTCCATTAGAAGGTACAATGACATCCATATCTGATGTTGCTACTTGTCCTTGTAAACAATTCTCTTTCTCCTTTTCCAGATGCAACACTTTAGCTTTGTAATTTAGTGCTTCTTGTCTCAACGTCTCTTTCTCTTTCTCTAGAGAAGCTAGCTCTACTGTCCGTGGATGGTTTGTGGAGGACATCTTCGGTTTCTTCTTTAGGATTTGGTCATCTTATATTTCTCATCTAAATAATCCTTTACTCCTTGAGGACCTTCAGATTCCAATCTTTTGACCTGTGTTTGCCAGGCCTTACTGGATGCTTTCTCCTGCTTCAATTGTCCATCTAATTTGAGTGCATGTGTTTTCAATCTCGAAACCCTCAGACCTAAACTTAGGTAGTCTAAATATAATATATCACTGACATTCCTGTGGAACTTTAATTTGTCTAGGGCACCAATATTTTCATAATGCACCTTGATTTCAGACACTTTATCATCATCAACTACTGCTATGTTAAATGTCTTTCTTTCCACATCCCTGACTGAGAGTAGGGAAGATTTATGTTGAGATATCTTCTCTACCTCTGGAAACCAGGGATGATTTTGAGGATGAAAATTTATTTTTGAATGTAGAGACCTTGGCAAATCTTACTAATCCTTCATATGCCAACTATAAATGTTTGGCGATATTTTTGTAAAAATATTCAAATTTCTAAGGATTTTATATAGTTTTAATAAATTTTTGGCGATTTTTAAGGTAAAATAATTTTATCCTATAGAATTTGGGTGAATCATTTTTAAAATAACGAAACTCATTTTTGGAAAAACCATGGAAAATTAGCCCATGAGCGAAATTTAGCCCCTAAAATCATCCATGCTGGAAACAGGTCTTTTATTTCACTATTGTCCATACTTCCTTTCACAACATATTGGTTCATTAAGTCTTCTTTGGACTGATAAACTGCTCCAGGTGTCTTTCTAAAGATATGTTTTCTACTGCTGAAAACCCTAGAGCTGCTTTCACTCTCTAGCATCCTTCCTGTATCAGCCTCCTCATTCTTGGTTTCACTTTCCACCATCTCCATGCTCATTTTGTCTTTAGGTTCTTCTTCTTCCAGGTCCACTACCTGAGAAGATGATGTGATTTTCATTTTCTTGAGAATATTTCCCTGACTATTGGCACCCAGTGCCTTTGAACTACTCCTCTTGTTATAAACACTCTCCTTTGGAGCTTTAATAATCAACTTCAAATAATTTTTCTGTGTCTGGACCTGCTGAGGGCCAGACTCTATCTGCTGTGTATGATCAGGCTGCAAAGTGATCTCCTTATTTGCGAAGACTTCCAAGTTTTCAAATCTATCAAATTCTTCAACTTGCTCATGTTCGTTGGGGCTTTGTCTTCTCATCAGCCTCCTCTTAGATATGATCTAGTACGGGTCATATCTCCTCCCCTGTAACTGTGTAAACCCAAATTCACTGAGTTTGGCTTGAATCTGAGGTAAACAAGACCTGGTATTTACCACAAAGGCCCCCTCCATGAAATGGAATTTTAGGTTAGATGCCTTGTGCATCTTTAGAAAATGCTCTGTCTCTGAAATAATCCTTTTTCTGATAAACTATAAGGCAAAGAATCTGGGAGTCAAAAATTGTTGGAAGATTGGTTGTTGTCATTGATGTCAACCCTAGTCATGGGTTTTGGACCGCAAGATTGATAAAGGTATTTGGACATGAAGGAAAATGCACATGCATATACAACACCCATGAATGGATAGTATACATCATGT
>SNQJ01S0076737.1:60761-80885 GCA_010110895.2 Picea sitchensis
TTGGCAGGTCTGTGTCAAAGATAAGACTGTGCACCTTGGACATGATCTTATTGATGAAAATAAGCACAGTGATCCTCTTACATTCAGTTGACATGAATGCAGTTTCAGGGAATTCGATCTTGTTCAATTCTAGGAACATTCTCAGCAAGTGAGTGTAGTATCTGAAGTGTATTAATGAATTGAAATTTACCAACTATTGATGCATATTATCAACGATGAACCTGTCAAAACTGATACAAAATGATGACTAGAATCTGAGATAAATAAGGTCAATAGGAAACCCAACATGACTTCTACTACAAAATTGTTGTTATCCAACCCTAAAATTTGACTAAGCAGGGAACAAGCCCACTGGACCTCAATAATCATAACATTTACATTGATAGGTAACGCCATACTTTCAGAATGGTGTTCAGGTTTCAAAATGGTTTGCAGAAACAAGTTTTTTACTTCTGAGGGGCATTCTCTGTAGATTGTGATCATTTTTTCTTCCTCGAAGGGCTCTGACACTGTGGGGGAAGACTCTGGTATACTGAGGGTGTGTCGAAGCGATGGACTATCTATTTCACATAATACCTCTGACCCTAACTTTTTCAATATGACCTTTTCTTCCTGCGAATACTGTTTTGCACACCAGCTGATGAACTTTGGGAAAGGAAAAATGACTTCTACGACATAAGGGGTGATAGACTCTTGGGCTGCTTCAAGGAAGGGTATACATTTTCCAACATTGTCTAGCAGATTGGATATGGACACGAAAATGGGTGATATTGTTATTTATGTGTTGAAAAATTTGGAGTCTCTGTCAATTAGGGCTTCTTCTCTAGAGGCGAGATCTTTCTCAGTTACGGATAAAATGACAGGGTTAGCGGCCATGGTGAAAAATACCTATTAAGCGACGAAGAAATCACGAATATGATTAAGTTTTGAGCTTGATTTTTGAATGGATTCTTTGAGCCAATTTTTGAACATTTGAATGCTTCAAAATATCATAAAATAATGCTGGGGGCCCTCCTTTTATAGGTGCCTATCGATATCGGGGATTGGGGAAAATGGTTTTGAATAAACTGCTTTTCGGCCCAATGTACTTCTGATGATGCCACACGTCCACGAATGAAACCACGATAGTTTTCCCCAGCCCACCTTCGAATAATTATTCTCCACGTTGCTTCATTGCCTGATATGTGCCTTATCCATTGATCCGGGTTGCTTCAAGATCGACGGTCCGTCGGGTCCCATCAACTTTAGATATCGAGGGTTGGAGAAAACGGTTTTAGGTAGACTGCTTTTCACCCCGATGTACCTCTGAGGGATCCACCCATCCATGAATGAAACCGCGGTAGTTTTCCCTGGCCCACCTTCATATAATTAAACTTCGTGCTATTTCGTTGCTCGATATGGGTCTTGACCATTGATCTGGGCCGCTTCAAAATTGACGGTCCACCGGGTCCTACCTTTCGCGCCTCCGCTATATTTGTCCATATGCCGCCAAATGTAGCCTGGTCCCCTAAAAGATCACGTTTCTACAACGATGTAGCTCTTCGCTAAATTTCTAAAACTCAAACCCTATCTGAAAATTGTTATGATGATAACATAGGCTCCAACTGGGGATGATATCCTCCCTGAAGTAGCAAAGAACTGAAGACTAAGTGCCTACCCATTGGGATTCGGTCTATTAGTGTGATCTGAATCTGTTGATATTTATTCAAAAACCTAAAATCTACCCAACATAGCTCAGGGCCTTCCCCTCAGGCTTCAAACATGTTGTTTTTATTCCAAATTCTTCATGCGCAAATAAAAACATAAAACGATTATATACAATGAATGGAAGGGATGATGATGTTTAAACAATGTAATTCTTGAGGAAATTGCCATTCAGAGGCCCTCCTCCAGCGATCTCCACGTTACTCTCCTGTAACAAGTAGGCATTTCTCCCATGGTAAGCTACAAATTTGAATGGGCCCAACCATAGGTGATCAAATTTCCCATGTTTTCCCTTTTCTTCGTTTCTAGCATCCCATTTTAGTACCCAGTCTCATGGTTTGAAGTCATCCACCTTAGTATGTCTATAGAAAGCCTCTTTGATATTTTCTTGACGTAACTGAGCATTATTGAAGGCCTTTTCCCTAGTTTGTTGTACATTGATCAACTCATCACCTCTTCTTCGACTAGCGTCTGCTTTCGCTTCCTTCTTCTGTAGCAACTTCATTACTGGAAATCCTAATGCAGTAGGAAAAATTGCTTCAGTTCCATAGATGATTTGGAAAGGGGATGTGGCAATGGATTTATTTGGGGATATTTTGTCATCCCACAGTGCATGGATGAGCTTTTTGTGCCATGTTTTTTAATTTCTTGAAGCAGTTTTTTGATGATTTTGACTAAGATTTTGTTCGAAAACTCAACCAACCCATTCCCTTGAGGGTAGTATGATGTAGAATGACCAAGGGTGATGTTGTAATCAATGCATAATTTCTCCAACTTCTTAGACTTGAAAGCCACTACATTGTCTATTATAATCTTGATCGGGCATCCGAATCTGGACAGAATATTATCCTCTAAAAATCGAATGATAACATCATTTGTATCTTACCTATTGGGAACTTCCTCAATCCACTCAGTGAAATAGTCTATCACTGTCAAGATCCATTTGTGTTGGGCTGAGGATTGTGGATGTATTTCCCCTATGAAATCTAGGCCCCACTGTCTAAAAGGAGCCTCCACTGAAATGGGTTTTGAAGGAAGAGACTGCAATTTTCCTTTCCCATCGAAGATTTGACATTCATGGCACTTTGAAACTTCTTTATAAACGTCGGGAAAAATGATAGGCCAATAAAATCCATCTCTCAAAATTTTATGCACAGTTGTTTTCCAATAATGATGACCTCCACAATCACCTTTATGGAACTCTCTAATGGTTTTCTCTGCTTCTCCTTCTATCAAACAACTCAATAAAATCCCTCCTGGGTCTTTCCAGTACAATGATTCATTCACTATACAACATTTTGTTGCCTTCAATTTCAAAAATGCGGCATTTGTCTTACTAAATTCAGGAGGAGCTTGCAAAATTTTCAGCACAAAGATGATATATGCATACAACGCAGAGTCAAGAAATTTTTGAGATATTTGTGGAGTCCACCTTTTTCCTCTGGCGCAGCAATGCGACATATGCGCAATAAAATTTATTAAAAGTTCCACCGGTTAACGAATTACATTGCCATCAAATTTCTAGTCCCTTGTCCTTTGATCAACCATTGGGTTTGATCAAGATCATACTCTAATAATTACTCCAATCCATTTTCCCCTCTTTCCTTGAGGATCAGGCTGTGTTAAGATGTCCTTCACTGAGCTACTAGGAACATAAGCAGTGGTGTGATAATGTAGGATGTAGACTCTGAATTATTTCAAATATTTGACCAGAGAATATGATTTCTTCTCCATGATGACATATTTCAAAGGAGCATCCCTCAATGTCTTACCGTAGTATGCTATGGGCTTCTCAAATTTCTGCTCATCCTTCCGTAGTAAAACACCAACAATTGTGTGTTACGTGAAGGATAACAATATGAAACATTTCTCAAAATTTGGACTAGCCAGTACATGAGCCTTTGTCAATGCTACCTTGATGTCTTCAAAATATTTTCTAGCCTCAAGAATCCATTTTATTTCATTTCCCTTCTTGGGCTTACGTTGGTGATATGTTTATGATTTCAGCTAAATTAGGGATGAATATCCTTAGAAAATTCACTTTTCCTAGGAAATATTGTACCTCCTTTTTGCTTTTGGGTATGCCAATTTTCAAAATCCCCTCAACTCTGTTGGGGTCTACCTTTATCCCCTCTTCCGAAATGATGTGACCCAACAACTTTCCTTCTTCCATGGTGAGATTTGACTTTTTAGGATTCAAAGAGATCCCAAACTTTTACGCATTTTGAAATGCCCTTCTTAGATGTTTGAGGTGTTCTTCATGTGAGGCAGAATACTGCGATTGATGTCACAATCATGGTAGATAACAATGAATTTATCCTTTTCATCGACAAAAGCTAGCAGCCATAGCTCTTTGAAATTTTGCCCCTGCATTCCTTAATCCCAAATGACATATTATCATACATAAATGTACCCCAATAGTTATTGGTAAATGTTTTGTCTTTTCTTAGTCTCACGATTGCACCATAATCTGATTATACCCAGGGAGAAATCATCTAACATTGACATCTTTTGAGAGCCCACAACCTTTTGTAAAATGTGATCCATTTTAGTAAAATGGATAATTATCCTTTAGAGACATCTTATTTGGATTCTTCCAGTCTACACACATACCCTAATTTCTCCACTCTTTTTCAGGACTAGTACCAGATTTTCCATTGTTGAAAACCACCGGGGACACTATGAGTTTTTGGCTTCAAACAATTTCTTTACTTTCTTTTCTACCAATGGTAAGAAAATAGGGTTTATTATTCTTAATTTATGTTTGAATGGCTTGTGATATTCTTTGATTGGGATAACATGATGGATTATAATGGTATCATAGAATTTCAGATCATCATAGCTCAAGGAAAACTTATCAGAGGGGAATTCTTTCATTAATTTGACATACCTCTCTTTGACTTCAGGGTTGATCTTTTTGGACAGCTTCATGATCTTTGGATCCTCTGGAGTCTAATGCCCATAATCTTCCACTTCCCCTTCATTTACTATGATCTTTGGGCTTCTAGCTACATCATTGTTATCAAAAGTTTATCTAATGGTACCAGGCCCTTGGGGATAATGTTAATATTTAGCTAAACGATATCTCTGCCAGCAATCTGATTGCCAAAGTATCCTTCTTTTGTGAAAGCGGCTGCATCCACCTCATCATCACATTATTCATCATCAATGTTTAAATTTTTGAACTCATTCTCCATATTGAGGAAACTTTATATCTATTTGTCGTTTTTCAAAGGTTGATTGCTTCATATTGTCTGGTACTGCTGGTTTGTACTTGACCTCAACTTTGTATCTTTTTTCAAGGAAAATTGGAACTTTGAAAACTACTGCTGAAGTAGCCAAGGCATCAACAACTTGATTATGTTCTCTCTTAGATTCTTTGAAAGATTTCATTACAGAACTTCTCAAGGATTTCGATACCGATTCCCACCATAATCCCTCAACCTAGGATGTTTTTCTTAGTAGATGCCTTTGATTTGATTTATAATTAGTTCAGAATCTCCATGTACAAAAATTATTTTGGTGCCCAATTCTTCCAAAAATTTCAATCCCAATATTAATGCTTCATATTCGGCCATGTTATTTTTACAATCAAAGGCAATTTAGGAACATAATTTTGAGTCTCCTTGGATGATTAATCCTAACACCAAATCTCGCTCCTTCTCTACAAGCAGCCCCATCAAAACTCATCTTCCATATATCGGTCCTCGCATCATCTTGTTTCTCGACAACTCTTCTATCTAGGTCGGGCTTGTCTTGATTGGCTGCTCAACAATTTTTGTTTCCTTGCTTTGAACCGGTCATTGAAGAATATGGAAGATCCTAATTTAGTCTCCACTAAATAGATGGGATGATTGCTGCGTGTTATTTTTATTTTCTTGATGACCATGTATTTGAAAAATTCTCTATAGAGTCTTACTGTCTTGACCAAAGTATGGTGTAATCAGGATATATTCTATATCTATATGTATCCTTAGTCGAGGCCTAGGAATTTCACTTTTCTTGAATCGAAGGAGAACAAATATTTATAAGGTGTTGTGACGAAGCCAGGGCCCAAATTGGTCCATGACACTTTGGGCATCGGGGTTCAGCAAGTGCGGTCCAACATAGCATTGTGCAAATTCATGTCATGGATTTTTAGACTAACATAGAAAGGAGGCAATTCTTCAGCATCACCATTTTCCTCAAATTAGACCAAATAAGATAGGCACGGGTGATCATCTTGTATATTGATTGTAGGTTTTTGTTTTGTCTTCAACATTTTGATGATCTACTTTCTATACTTGCTATTCTTGATCAATTCATTAAATGGGACCAAAATTTTCATCTTAGCCATCCTCACTTTCGAAATAAAAAGGGGATGAAGTTTTCTCTACCTCTTTGGTGACCCTTTCTTTCCTAATGAATAATTTCTTCTAAGGTTCTTCTTTCTACTTCCCCTTTTCCACGGTATCCTTTGCGGCAGAATCTTTCACAATGGATTCCTTCATAGCTGAATCTTTTGCAATAGAGATCTTTTGGGATGAATTGAAGAAGGTATGTTATTATGATCTTCTTTGGTGGGATTCCCCTTGGAGGGTTACCACTTTGGAGGGTTTGGAGGTACTTTTTTATTTTGAAGGTTATATTTCCTTTTAAATTGCATGATGGCATTTTTCAATCCAGTCTCATAATATTCCCTTTCTACATATACCCTCTCTTCTTCATGCAAAATGAGAAGTATCGCGTATGAGCTGGTCATGTTTACTTCTTTGGTAAAAGATACCTCCTATTTCTTTATCATCCCACAACAATTCACGTTGTCTTCAAAATAGCCATCATAATCTTCATTCACATAATTATTTTGGAAGGAGGCATGATTTGTTGTCCCCCTTGATTTCCTTGGTTTCCCTAATTTGTCTGGTTTCTCTGATTTGCCTGATCTGCTTGATTTGCCCGATTCCCTTGGTTTCTTTGCTCTCTTTGCCTAATCTATGGAATGGTTGGTCTTCTCAGGTTTCTGGGTGGACCATCAGCCTTTTATTTGGGGTTAGGCCTATTTCCTAGAGCCATTATTTCCATCATTCTCTCCATTTTTTCTCATCATTGCTTCAAATCTTTTCTTTGATGTTTGTGATGTTGAAGGCTGTTCTTTATCCTGAGTTCTATTTATGTCCACACTTGACAATTAGTTTTCATTTTCCCTGAAGCCATTAGGTTTATTTCAACCTCTATGGCATCGATCATCATATCATCCAATGTGGTAGATCTTAAGTTCTCTTAATAAAAATAAAAATCACTTTCAAAGAATCAACATATTTGAGTTAAGCAGCTTTAGGGGGGGGGGGGTTACCTCAGCCATAATTGTATGGTAGAACTTCATGAATTTGGCTGAAAAATCCTGCACTATTTTTTTGGGTGATCTCTTCATGTTTTTGTACTATGTCAACAACTAAAGAGTTTTTCTCCCCCCATTTTGTAAGGAATATTGTCTCAAAATATTCGAAATTTGGGATCTTGAGTGATTGGAAGGAAACAGAACCACTTCCTTACTTCTCCTGCAAGACTGTGTAAACAGTCTCATCTTCGCATCTTCAAAATCCACCTCTTCCAATTCTATGAAATCATTAAACCAATCTAAATATTTTTGAGTTGATATGTTACCTTCAACATCATATATAGTTTGATCATAGGTTGTAATCTTGGGAAAATCATGTAATTGTGAGAAGGAAGTATGAGGGGAGAAAATATGGATGCCATAGATGCTATGAGGGGTCAGAGTGGACGTTTCCACGGCGAGGATCACTATAGGCCTGGCAGATGGGGGTAGAATCAAATCTTGGAACTTCTTTTTGTCAAAGATGGTCTCTCTTAAACAAGATTGAGGACTTAGTTATGAATAGAATTTGCTCAAGTTTTATGTCAAACTCGAGGTCTTCAATACTAGTCACTCTGTCCTTGGGCAAAGACAGATAGATATCGGTCCGAGATGCTACTTGCGGGTTCTTGACTTTTCTTTTTCTTTTATGTACAATATTTTTAAGATCATATATAGGGGTTGCGGATTACGGGTCTAGGTTTCTCACTGCACAAGATAGATCTAGCTAGAAAATACTACACACATTTGCAGGAGAGAATTAAGAGAGAAGAAGCAAGATTAGAAAGAATGGAAGAATTCTCATTAACCCGTGTATTCCACACTCAAAGAGTGTATAATTTACAATATATAGGATACATGAGTAACTAATAATGAGCCATAGTGGTGGTCTAGATTTGTCTAGACACACACCATGATTACAAGAGTAGACTGCCACCTAGTCTAGTCTTTGGGGCAGTTACGGTAGTGAACTTCTACCTAGTTGAGTTAACTAGTAAACTAGTCTTCGATTCAGCGATTGAGTAGTGAGTTGGTGATGATCCCAATGTTGAATGGTGACAAAACCAATGCAACATCTAAAATCAACTCAACTAGTCAAGCTGAAGTGTCAGCCCCGAAGAGAATATTCTCGGTGGAATATTCTCCCCTAAAATATAAATTTGGATAATGACTAATAAACAAGGAATAACCTTAGGAAAAGTAAATCCTAAGTGTGTGTGAAATAACAGCACCCCCACGAACATCACTATGGTGAAAATAAAGAAAGGGTCCGACTTCTGAGGCCATGTTAGGTACTCAAGCTAAAAGATACATTGAATAATTAAGGGAAGAGGGAAAACCTCATGGGAACAAAACCCCCTCAAATTACAATGCATAAAATAAAAATGATAAGGAACAAAGGCAGGTTGCTAAACAACCATGTCCTTCACTCCAAAGAGACCTTGTACAGAGTTTATTACTCTTTGAAGATTTTGTTGAGTATGTAGATGTCTGAATGGATCTTATGAAGTATATGCATCATTGAGATGTCCATATCCACTTTATCTTATTTTAATGAATAATATCCAAATAAATTTTTGGTGAAATTTTTTTTTTTTTTTTTTTTTTTTTTTTTTTTTTTTTTTTAAAATAATTTTTTTAAAACTTCAATATCTTCACTTTCCGGACTCCATTTAGGACGATTGTTTTTGAAGTGGTATTTTTCTGAGGAATTCAAATATCAATTTGTTTTTACCAAATGTTTCTCATAAAATATCATAATGGAATCTGATGTGCATTGACTCTCTTTTTGTCTCTTGACATTACATGCATGGTGCATGCAAAAGTGTTTACATGTGACTCACAGAGGATGCATGCCATATATCTTCCACATGAATTTTAGAAAATAAATCTGAAATGGAGTAGAGATCATCTTCAATTATTGGAATACTAATTTCTGCAAAACATTTGTAGAAGACTCTTCTAATAAGGGCTTGATCTTGATGGCTTCTCTTCACGGCTCTATCTATTGACCTCCGGCCTTAAGAAATATTCAAAATATTATTTATTCCCAAATAGAACCTCAATCTGGTCCATAATTCATTTGGGTTAATCCTTGTGATTCTTCATATACTTGATGGAAAATTTAAGGAGAAACAGACATACCGATACTTCCTTTGGCCATATCTTGTCTATTGAAAGTCATTTTTCTCATCAAAATAATCGGGGCCTCACTTCCATTGCCATGGTTATTTGGTATAAGCCTCTACTTAGAAGTAGATAGGAATATATCAAATTTAAATAGTTATGGCGTGAAGTATTTCAAACCGAATAATCCATCTTTTGACATGCTTCAATCTTTTGTACACTGCCAAAAATGATTTGGTGTATCTTTTTTTTGGAGTGCAAGACAAGAGCATTTGGTGTAGGCAGGAGGTTAGGAAGGCGGGAATGAGAGAATGGAGGGTTGCTGGTGGTTTGCTCAAAGGTGAATAATTTACAATATATATAGGATACATAGGTAACTAATGAGCCATAGTGGTGGTCCTAGATTTAGTCTGGACACCAATAGTTACAAGAGTAAGCTGCCACCTAGTCCCACAGATCTCTCAAGCGGATTCACGAGGGTGAACTACCACCTAGCTGAGTAAACTTCTTTGATCCAACTAGTCTTCAGTTAACTGCCCGAACAAAGAGTAGTGAGTTGATGATCTGTTGCATGGTGACAAAACCAATGCAACATCTAGATCAATCACTATCAAAGCCGGAAGTGTCAGGCCCGAAGAGAATATTATCTCGGTGGAATATTCTCCCCTAAAATGTAGAGGCCCGGATAGTGACTTATTATGACTAATAAACAAGGAGGTGTGTGTGAAGTAACTCCAAAAAGGATCACTAAATGCCTAGCAGATGTGGATAGAATCAAATGTTGGAATCTCTTTTCGTCAAAGATGGTCTCGTTTAGACAAGATTCAGACTTAGTTATGAATGGGATTTTACTCAAATTTTATGTGGCTTCGGGGTCTTCAAGTAGATCCCTCCGTCCACAGGTAAAGGCGGATGTAGGTTTTGGAGATCTGCTTGGGTAAATGACTTTTTCTTTTTCTTTTACATTACAATTTTATTGGGGTCGGACATAAAGATGGTCTCTCTTAAACAAGATTCAGACTTAGTTATGAATAGGATTTGCTCAAATTTTATGTCAAACTCGAGGTCTTCAATGCTAGTCACTCCGTCCCTGGGTAAAGACGGATATCGGTTTGGAATCTACACTGGGGTAAATGACTTTTCTTTTCTTTTACGTACAATATTTTTAGGGTCAGACACAGGGATTGCAGATTCTGGGTCTGGGTTGCTCCTGGTGTGGATTTTCTTAGGAGCCAAGATTTCTATCTCACACGGTGTGGTGCAACTGGTATTTGAGTAACGAAGTTTCCAGGGTAAAAATAATCTCAGCCAATAAGGTATTTGATCCACGGTCACCCTCATGGATCAAACTAAAGCTTTAAGTCATTTTTCCCAAGGACGATTTTACAATTTCATCCCTGACAACGACGCCAGAATGTTAGCACTCTGTAAATTTTGTTCGACTGATAGAAAAATGACAGAGGTAACTATTTCAACCAAATTTAGAGATGAGGCACTAGCCTTCTCAACTCTAAGAGGGCTCTGTCATGTCACTTGATATTTCTTTAGAAATCAGTTGCTAGATTTGGTTTGTTTTGGGGCTTTTTAATAAGTTGTTGGCAATGAAGGGGAGGAGCACTCAGGGCTATGGAGTCAAAATTCTGAAAGTGAATGAAAAAAATGACTAGCTGATAGAACTCTCTAGAAAATAAGGCTAAATGAGGCAATGAATCTTAGTTATATTTGAATTTAAGTAGAATGTAGGAAGACACAGAAAACAAATAACTGCATCAGATCATTATGGAAATGAATTCTGAATTTGCTAAGCAGAAACATACACAGTTTTAAATCACTTAAGCCAAGAGTGTCACAAGACGAATTCTAGGCCTTTAACTTTCCAATTTAAACATACGAAAATGTAAATGGAATAAAAGATCACAAAAAATACATACAATGAAGGAAGACAAAACTCATATCACCACCATTAGAATCTTTTCATAGAGACTTCATAGCTTCTGCATATATATTCAATTCATCTTCAGAAAATTACAATAGAGTTCGAAACAACAAAAAATTTGCTCTTGCACTTCTTCCAACATTAATTCATTCAAATGCCCCAGTATTTATACAATTCGAATACAATGGCTGAAACTGAAACATTTCAGCTTCTAAAACTAATTATAGTAATTTCAACTGATAGTCTCGGTATATGAACCGATTTACAATGATTACTCAAAAGATGTTTCAAAAATAGGAATGGATTTCTCTGACTGCTCATCTTCCTTTATGACATCTGGCTTGTCCTGATATTCTGTCGAACTTGTTGGTTTGGTGACACCTGGAGGTCACTTACTGGTCTCGGGAAAACTGTATTTCGTCTTGCCTAGCTGTACGATTTCCTTCCATTGTGAGTCAAAAGGAATCTCGTAATCCATCATCTCCTTAATCAAAATATCTAGGTCAATGCACATGGCATAGGACATAATCGACAAGCCAATCTTCATTGTTTTAAAATGATTCAAAATTTCAAAGTCTGTGGCCAAATACTCTACCAAACTTGGGCCTTCAGACTTTCCTCCATAGCTTCAAATTTGGAATGGTCCATCCTACACTAAATGAGGAGAGAATTGTAGTCTTGTTGATTGTATAATGAACCTTTTCCATCCCAAAATGGTGGGAGGCCCTTGACAAACAATTGTTCAAACATGTATTTAAACTCATGTATACTGTGCTCCATTTGCATAGCTTTGTTTTGAACCAATTTGAGAAAGGTGTGTTTGGCAATGATTCGCCTAGCCCAGATGATCAACGCAGTTCTTTCCTTTACCCCAATAGTATGAAGATTAGCAGTGGGTACAAAATTCAGAAAATCAATAGCGTTCTAGGCCCATTGCGAGGGTTTTGTGGCTAATATTTCATTAACAACAATACACCTGCTTCAGGCCGTGGTAGCCACGTTGTCTTTGTCATTTATAAAATTCAGATAAACCCTAAACTTTGCAACCTATGCAGAAATAACATCCTAGATAACATGTTTAGCTCCTTGTAACAGTGTTTTACCCTTTAACCTCATTCTCAGCTTGCTTACTCTCTCTTGCAAATCTTGATTTTCTCTTTGGAGTGGAGTCATCTTTTCATCTTTTATTTTCATCTCTTGTTTAATATTTTCCAAGGCCTCCTTAATGATTTTGATTTCCCCTGTCTGTAAAATCCCTTGGGACATGGCTTGAACCAATCCATCAGTGCTCGATCTGGCTTCTACATTAGCAGGTACAATGACAACCATATATGATGTTGCTACTTTTCCTTGTAACCAATTCTCTTTCTCCTTTTCCAACTGCAACATTTTAGCTTTGTAATTTAATGCTTCTTGTCTCAACGTCTCTTTCTCTTTCTCTAGAGAAGCTAGCTCTGCTATCTGTGGATGGTCTATGGAGGACATATTCAGTTTCTTCTTTAGTATTTGGATCATATTATATTTCTCATATAAATAAGCCTTTACTCCTTGAGGGCCTTTAGATTCCAATCTTTTGACCTGTGTTTTCTAGGCCTTACTAGATGTTTTCTCTTGCTTCAAATGTCCATCTAATTTGAGTGCATGTGTTGTCGATCTCGAAACCTTTAGACCTAAACTTAGGTATTCTGAAGATAACATATCACTGACATTCCTGTGGAACTTTACATTCTCTGGGGAACCAATATTTTCGTAATACACCTTGATTTCAGACACTTTATCATCATCATCCACTGTTACGTTAAATGTATTTCTTTCCACATCCCTGACTGAGAGCAAGGAATATTTATGCTGAGATATGTTCTCTAACTCCGGAAACAAGTCTCTTATTTGACTATTGGCCATACTTCCCTTCACAACATACTGGTTCCTTAAGTTTTCTTTGGACTGATAAACTACTCTAGGTGTCTTGCTAAAGATATGTTGCTGCTGAAAATCCTCGAGCTTCTTTCACTCTGTGGCATGCTTCCTGTACCAACCTCCTCGTTCTTGGTTGCACTTTACACCATATCCATGCTCATTTTATCTTTAGGTTCTTCTTCTTCCAGGTCCACTACCTGAGAAGATGGTGTGATTTTCATTTTCTTGAGAATATTTCCCTGACTACTGGCACCCATTGCCTCTTATTATAAACACTCTCCTTTGGGGCTTTAATAATCAACTTTAGATAAGTTTTCTGTGTCTGGACCTACTTAGAGGTAGACTCTATTTGTTGTGTATGATTAGGCTACAAAGTGTTCTTCATATTTGCGCAGACTTCCAAGTTTGCCAATCTATCAAATTCTTCAACTTGCTCATGTTCGTAGGGGCTTTGTCTGCTCATCGACCTCCTCTTAGATATGATCTGGTGCGGGTCATATATCCTCCTCTGTAACTATGTAAACCCAAATTCACTAAGTTTGGCTTGAATATGAGTTAAACAAGACCCGGTCTTTACCACAAAGGGCCCCACCATGAAAGGGAATTTTAAGTTAGATGCCTTGTGCATCTTCATAAAATGCTCTGTCTCTGAAATAATCATTTATCTGATGAACTCTAAGGCAAAGAATCTAGGAGTAAAAACTATTGATCAAAGGTAAGGTCCTTCATGATATCCATATACCCAAATCACAATAGATTGTATGAACAACCTCCAATCTCCCACCCTGGTCTCTAGATTTGGTTGTAAAAATCTTTTCATTTCTTCTAGAACCCTTGGCAAGTCTGTGTCGAAGATAAGACTGTGCACCCTGAACATGATATTATTGATGAAAATAAGCATGGTGATCATCTTACATTCAGTTGAGATGAATTCATTTTCATTTTCAGGGAATTCGGTCTTGTTCGATTCCAGGAACATTCTCAGCAAGTGGGTGTAGTATCTGAAGTGTCTTAATGAATTGAAATTTACCAACTGTTGATACATATTATCAACAATGAAACCATCGAAACGGATACAAACCAACTGACTAGACTCTGACATAAAGAAGGTCAACATGAAACCCAACATGACTTCTACTACAAACTTGTCGTTATCCAACCCTAAAATTTGACTAAGCAGGGAACAACCCACTGGACCTCAATAATCATAACTTTTACATTGATAGGTAACAACAGACTTTCAAAATGGTGTTCAGGTTTGACAATGGTTTGCAAAAACAAGGTTTATACTTCTGAGGGGCATTCTCTGTAGATTGTGATAATTTTTTCTTCCTCGAAGGGATTTGACACTGTGGGGGAAGACTTTGGTATATTGAGGGTGTGTCGAAGCGACACACTATCTATTTCGCATAATACCTCTGACCCTAACTTATTCAAAATGACCTTTTCTTACTGTGAATATTGTTCTGCACACCAGCTGATGAACTCTGGGAAAGGAAAAATGACTTCTACGACATAAGGGGTGATGGACGCTTGGGCCTCTTCGAGGAAGGTTATGCGTTTTACAACATTGTCTAGTAGATTGGATCTGGACACAGAAATTGGAGAGATTGTTATTTCTGTGTCGAAAATGTCGGAGTCCCTGTCAATTAGGGATTCTTCTCTAGAGGCAAGATCTTTCTCAGTTATGGATAAAATGATAGGGTTAGCAACCATGGAAAAAAATACATGTTAAGCAACAAATAAAGAATGAATATGATTCAGTTTTGAGCTTGAGTTTCGAATGGATGCTTTGCACCAATTTTCGAATGTTTGAATGCTTCAAAATATCATAAAATAATGCTGGGGGCCCTCCTTTTATAGGTGCCTATCGATATCAGGGATTGGGGAAAACGGTTTTGAATAAACCAGTTTTCTCCCTAATGTACTTATGATGATGCCACACATCCACGAATGAAACCACGATAGTTTTCCCCGACCCCCCTTCGAATAATTATCCATCGCGCTGCTTCATTGCTCGATATGTGCCTTAGTCGTTGATCTAGGCTGCTTTAAGATCGATGGTCTGTTGGGTCCCATCAACTTTGAATATCTGGAGTTGGAGAAAACGGTTTTAGGTAGACTGCTTTTCGCCTTGATGTACCTCTGAGGGCACCACACTTCCATGAATGAAACCATGGTATTTTTCCCCGTCCTGCCTTCATATAATTAAACTTTGTGCTATTTCGTTGCCCGATATGGGTCTCGGTCGTTGATCTAGGTCGCTTCAAAATCGATGGTCCACTATGTCCTACCTTTTGTGCCTCCGTTATATTTTTCCATATGCCACCAGATGTATCCCGGTCCCCCAAAATATCATGTTTCCACAATGATGTAGCTCTTCGCAAAATTTTTGAAACTCGAACCCTATCTGAAAATTGTTATGATGATAACACCCCCATCAGATGAGGAAATTTCTGCTAAATTTGGCCCCGGGTTAGCCACTTGCCTTGGTGCAGGAGTTTCCCTGCTTTGACAACTCGATAAAGCTGGATACTTTGCTAGAGAATTCCCTTGACCTGTCTATCCACAATATGATCACTAGATGCCTTTTGTACGAAGTTGGGGTTAAGCTCTGTTGGTGTCATATTTTCTTCTATCTCTGAGGTGTCCAATAATGGTGGGAAATAAGGTTGAAGGAGATCCACATTGAACACTGAGTGTAGGCCAAGGAAAGGAGGAATGTTGAGCTCAAAATAATTATCAATCAAAACCTTGGTGATGGTGTATGACCCATAATGGAGTGGGCGAAGCTTCCTATGGAGTCCTGTAAGGTGCTTTTTCTGCAAGTGAAACCAAACTTTGTCGCCCACCTGAAACTTATGTGGCACTCGATGTTGATCAGGGCATTTCCTGTACGTGTCATTGGAGTTCTATAGGATATCCTAAACCTGTTGGAGGATGCACTGGATCCACGCAATGAAACAGGTGACTTTGTCAGCTTTCATTGGATCAAGAGATGAGTTGGCCGAGGTGACTGGAAGGGGTAGTGCATCATCTATGGGATCTAATGGTTGGAATCCTAGCCCGACCTGGAAGGGGTTGTGGTCAGTTGATCTATGTAGGGCTTGATTATTTCTATGTTTAACATAGGAAAGACTCTCATCCCATGTGCAAGGGTTCATGGAATTATACATGTGCAAAATATGTACGATCATTCTATTTACGACCTCGGTTTTACCATCTGTCTGGGGGTGGAAGGTCATGGATTTGGTGAGATTGGTTTCCATCAATTACCAGAGGCTTGACCAGAATGTGATGAGAAATCAACTGTCCCAATATGAGACAATGGTTTGTGGGATTCGAAAATGTACCCAGACTTGTTCAAAGAATATCTTGGTAGTGACCTCTGCGGTGATGCTCTTCTTGCAAGTAGCCATAATCGCATTTTAGAAAAGTGATCAACAACCACAAAAACAAAGTCATTTCCCCGCTTGGTGGATGGGAGGCCCGACATGTAGTCCATTGAGATGGATTCCCATGGCCTTCCAGGAGTAGGAAGAGGAGTTTACAACCCCTGTTTCTTAGTGGTCCGTTTGGCAATAACATTGACATTGCAAGACCTGATATAATTGTTGAACTCCTCTCAAAGTTTCGACCAATAGAAATGTGTTTACAACACTGCCATTGTATTTTCAACGCTGAAGTGTCCTGCCACCCAACTATAGTGGGATTCCTAGATCAACTTTTCTCGCTCGCTTGATGGAACACAGATATGGTCCAGATGACACAACAACCCATCCTGGAGATGGAAATTAGTAGCAAATGCGTTTGCACCCAAAATTTGGTAGGTGGTGGCGAAGTCCAGGTATGTATCATAGAGTTGGGGCCATCCAGAGGTGTCGTGGCCGCAAGATTCTAGCATCGTGGTGAGTGCCACGACTGGAGATTTGCTGAGGAAATCAGCGACACAGTTGTTCATTCCTTTTTTATACTTTATGCTAAGGTGGAATTGCTGCAAGTATGTGGACCACTTCTGATGGCGTTCATTCTTCAATTTTCCTTGTGTTTGCATGAACTGCAGTGGCTTATGATCAATGTGGATGAGTGTTTCCTTCCCAAGGATGTAATGTCTCTACTGGTGGCAAGCTTTCACAATGGAGTACATTTCTTTTTCTTAAGTAGGGTACTTACGTACAAGATCTGATAGTGTCTCACTATGATAGGCCATGGGGTGGTCGTGCTGAGTGAGAATGATGCCCACTGCATAGTTTGAAGCATCTGTCTCGATCTCAAAGTGTTGTTGTAGGTCTGGTAGTGAAAGTAATGGGGCTGATCACAAACTCTTCTTCAATTCATTGAACGCTTGTTGTTGGGCCCGTCCCCACAAAAATTTCTCCTTACCACCACCCTTGGTTACTTAGCTGAGGGCCCATGCAATATGGGATAATACTAACACCAACCTGCAGTAGAAATTGGCAAGGCTCAAGAAGCTCCAGAGATCAATGAGTGTGGTGAGGTTGGCCAATCTCAGATGACTTAGATCTTGGTTGGATATACATGTACACCATGCTGATCAACGATGTAGCCCAGGTAATGGACCCTGTCAATGCCGAAGGAGCATTTTTCCAAGTTGGCATATAACTTGTGTTGTTGAAGGGTATGTAGAACCTGTTGAATATGCTACAACTGTTTTTCCCAAGTCTTGCTGTAAATGAAAATATCATACAGATACACCACTACAAAAGTATTGGTGAATGGTCACAAGATATCATCCATTATCCTCATGAAAGTGGCTGGAGTATTTTTCAAACCATCAAACCAAAGGGCATGACCAACCATTCAAAAAAACCTTCCTTTCACTTGAAGGCAATCTTCCATACATCTTTTTTTTCTATCGGGACCTAGTGGCAGCCAGACTTCAGATCAATCTTATTGAATTATTTGGCCCCTGTGAGCTGGTCAAGGAGGTCGTCAATTCATGGAATCAAGTATGGGTTTATGACTATGATTTTATCCAGGGCCCGATAATCAATGCAGAGTCGCCAAGTCCCATCTTTCTTCTATACCAGCATGATTTTGCTCCCGCAAGGTGATGAGATGGGAGGGATGTTCCCCTTGTGGAGCATTTATTGGATCTTCGGCTTGATCTCCTCATTCTCTAACAAAGAGCGATGGTAGACTGGCCCATTGGACAATGGTGCACCGGGGGTCAAATCGATGGGGTGATCGACCTGACAGTGTAGAGGTACCTCAACAGGTGAGGAGAATATATTCAAGTATTCTTCCATGACCTTATCCACTTGCCTCTATTGTGTGGAGAGGTTGACCGCAGAGACCCTAGATGTGGTTGCGATATTTCTCTCATTCCAAGAGTGAATCACGAAGAAGACAAACTTCCCCATCTGAGAGATAACCTTGTTGCATTACTTGGCATAGATCAAGGAAATAACACTAGGTGGGACTACCTCGGGTATCCTGCACAATTTATTTTTCAAATTAATAATAACACTGCAAAACCTAGACTCGTATACATCATGACGTTTCCATAAATATGGTTGTCCCAAAATAACATTACAATCTTTGGGAGGAGAACATCACACAATACCTTGTCTTTGAAGGGATTGATGTCGTATGACATGCGACATTGTTGGCTGACGTGGATGTCTCTTCCTTGGCGCAGCCACCCGATGGTGTAGGGTTGTGGGTGTGACGTTATTGGCAGGGTGAGTCAGTTGACAACCTATGCTGAGATGATGTTCTTCTGGCTACCGCTATCAACAATGAAGTGTAGCGGGGTACCCTTCAACCACATCTGTGAATGAAAAATGCGCTCACCTTCCTTTGGCTCATCTGGTTCACTGGGATGGAGCTTGGTGGTAGAAACAGTAGCATTGGGTTCTGCGTCACTGATCTGTATCCCCCTTTCTAGTTCTAAATCAGAGTCGGAACCCACATCTAATTCAGAGGCGAGTGTCAATCAATAGTGTTATGCCCAAGGCTCTTATGGAAGTCGCACCACTTCCTGGTATCTTTCTTTGTCTTTCCTGTGTCCTTCTTTGCTTGTGGCCTGGACTAGTTGTACTAAGGTGATCTGTCTTTTCTCTATCCTTTTTTTTGCGGGTTGGGGCCACCCTTTTCTGGATTTTTCTGTGAGGGGTTCCCAAGCCCAAATTGTTGCATATTATGTTTGAGATTTTTCTCGATTTTAACGGCATATCGATAGGCCACGTCCAAGGATGAGATGTCCAGAAACTCCATTTTGGCCTGGATGTATCTATGCAAACCGTCATGATACTTGAGCACCAGATGGTGCTGAGAATATTTGATTCCCAACTTGGTGTGCAAGGTATGGAAGATCTTTGTGAACTCAATCACTATTTGGTCTCTTTCCTGTCGCAGTGTGGTCCATTTTGTGTATAGGTCATCATAGCTTCCAACAGGGTAGTATTGTTCCTTAATAACATCCCTGAAGGACTCCCAGGTGACCAAGAATGTAAATAATGATGGTTCCTTTGTTTCCTTCTGCTCGCAGAAAATTTCCCACCAATATTTGACATGGGGAATGGCTTTAAGGAGAGAAAAAGTAATCTTTTCTCTATTCAAGAAGTTATGGACAAAGAAATACCCTTCTAGAATATTCAACCATTTGTATACAGCATCGACATCTATATGACCTTCAAATATAGGAATATCAAAGTTCATTTGTACCTTTAAGGGGGTGACTCTTCCATTCGAGAAAGGTGCATCGCCTGTTGGTAGTCATCGAAGGATTTGCGCAAAAATTTCCGTCATCTCATTCCTCTGTTGTGTGAGGGATTCCTTGAGCAACATTTTGAAGGGCTCTCATGTCCCATCATCTTTATTTTCTCCCACCATGAGAGGTCACTTGGGTGTGCGAGAGATTTTTTCCTCAAGAGAAACAAGCTTGAGACCTAATTCTTTGTACCTTGACCTCGTTGGGGACATGCATTAAGAACAACAAGGAGTAGACCGATCTGATACCACTGATCTAGAATTTATGAGAAGAATGAAATGAATACAGATTATTATCAAAATATTTTTAACACAGAATAATAGATATACAGTAAAATTGGTTTCTATT
>SNQJ01S0076737.1:80935-92044 GCA_010110895.2 Picea sitchensis
CGTTATTGGCAGGGTGAGTCAGTTGACAACCTATGCTGAGATGATGTTCTTCTGGCTACCGCTATCAACAATGAAGTGTAGCGGGGTACCCTTCAACCACATCTGTGAATGAAAAATGCGCTCACCTTCCTTTGGCTCATCTGGTTCACTGGGATGGAGCTTGGTGGTAGAAACAATAGCACTGGGTTCTGCGTCACTGATCTGTATCCCCCTTTCTAGTTCTAAATCAGAGTCGGAACCCACATCTAATTCAGAGGCGAGTGTCAATCAATAGTGTTATGCCCAGGGCTCTTATGGAAGTCGCACCACTTCCTGGTATCTTTCTTTGTCTTTCCTGTGTCCTTCTTTGCTTGTGGCCTGGACTAGTTGTCCTAAGGTGATCTGTCTTTTCTCTATCCTTTTTTTTGCGGGTTGGGGCCACCCTTTTCTGGATTTTTCTGTGAGGGGTTCCCAGGCCCAAATTGTTGCATATTATGTTTGAGATTTTTCTCGATTTTAACGGCATATCGATAGGCCACGTCCAAGGATGAGATGTCCAGAAACTCCATTTTGGCCTGGATGTATCTATGCAAACCGTCATGATACTTGAGCACCAGATGGTGCTGAGAATATTTGATACCCAACTTGGTGTGCAAGGTATGGAAGATCTTTGTGAACTCAATCACTATTTGGTCTCTTTCCTGTCGCAGTGTGGTCCATTTTGTGTATAGGTCATCATAGCTTCCAACAGGGTAGTATTGTTCCTTAATAACATCCCTGAAGGACTCCCAGGTGACCACGAATGTAAATAATGATGGTTCCTTTGTTTCCTTCTGCTCGCAGAAAGTTTCCCACCAATATTTGACATGGGGAATGGCTTTAAGGAGAGAAAAAGTAATCTTTTCTCTATTCAAGAAGTTATGGACAGAGAAATACCCTTCTAGAATATTCAACCATTTGTCTACAGCATCGACATCTATATGACCTTCAAATATAGGAATATCAAAGTTCATTTGTACCTTTAAGGGGGTGACTCCTCCATTCGAGAAAGGTGCATCGCCTGTTGGTAGTCATCGAAGGATTTGCACAAAAATTTCCGTCATCTCATTCCTCTGTTGTGTGAGGGATTCCTTGAGCAACATTTTGAAGGGCTCTCATGTCCCATCATCTTTATTTTCTCCCACCATGAGAGGTCACTTGGGTGTGCGAGAGATTTTTTCCTCAAGAGAAACAAGCTCGAGACCTAATTCTTTGTACCTTGACCTCGTTGGGGACATGCATTAAGAACAACAAGGAGTAGACCGATCTGATACCACTGATCTAGAATTTATGAGAAGAATGAAATGAATACAGATTATTATCAAAATATTTTTAACACAGAATAATAGATATACAGTAAAATTGGTTTCTATTCAATAAGGAAATAAGATGAAACTGTAAAATGCAGCGGAAAACAAGCTTGCTGGAATGGTGGTGGCTTATCTTTGAGAAGAGATGTGATGAATGCGCTCATTCACAAGAAGATGATTACAATGAGGCTCTCAAGTCATTTTTTCAATAAATAGGAATGTCAAAAACCCTAGACATCCAAAAACCTAACCTTAGTAGATGAAGCGCCAAAAGTCATGTGGGCCCCATTTGGGTAAGCTAGTACATAAACTTCTCGGGGTCGTAACTTTTTCATACGATCTTCATTTTAGGCGCACGATAGCCTGTTGGAAATTTATATCTAAGGAATACACATGTTATTGTCATACTCTGACTCTGTCTATATTCTAACTATGGCAAGCGCTAAAAACGTTGTTTCGGGCCTCAAAATGACCCCGAAAGTCAGGGACCCAAAAACCAGGAAAATACTGGCAAAATGGAAAACTTCCAAAATAATCCAGTTAGAATAGGTGGGAGGCCATTGATATCCATTTGGATCACCATCTCATTCTTTCAAATATTCCATTCTAGAACTTTTGAGAAGCTTCTCTTTTTCCTTCGCACGGAAAATCATCACACCCTTAACACTAAGCAAGGTGTGACGATGTCACACGCTACTGTGGTGAAGCATGCGATGATTTGTAATCATCGCACCCTTAACACTGGGAAATGTGCAATGATCCTTCTTGATAGGTTTTTTTTCAAAGGAAAAGATAATTTCATTTCTTTGGGAAAATTCATCTTCATTCTTCTTCAGGCATTAAGACAATTGATCCTTCTAAAGACAAAGGATAGGTTTACATCATTAACGGTCATAGGGGTGATGAAAATAATGTGTAACATGGGGCCTCAATGGATAAATTACCACATGGGTGTTGTGTCATTAGCCACGTATGCACCAGCTAAACCATGTGGGCATGAGAGGTTTTTTCCAATAAGGCTTGAAACTTTAGGAAGCTATAACATTTGATCCAAAGCTTGGATTTGAACATGGTTACAGTCTTTGGAAATATCTTGGCCAGGAAAATACAATGGTTTCCTCGAAAAGAGGCTTCAATATGGATAAGGAAAGGCATAATTTTGATACCCCATCCCTTTAAGAGAACCTAAGGGGTGAGTAGGTTACAAAATTCGTATGGGGATATTAGGCATATTTTTACATTCAGTATGGACATGAACAACAATGAGAGAGAAGGGAAAAAGACCACTAGAAATAGAGTAGGAAGGCTGAGCTAAGTTTGGAGCATGCTGAAGCATTTTTGGAAAGTTTTGGAGCTAAAAATTGAAGAGCTGAGTTTTCATCCCTAAAGAGTGAGCTCATGCGTGAGTTGAATTGTAACAACAAGTGTTTGTTGTTGTTTATCCTGGTAGTTTTCTTGGCACTAAGTTTCCTTTGAATTTCAAGCAAAGAGATTCTTGGTTACCTGTGCTAGAGAGACCTCGATAAATGAATGGGATACTCGATGGACTAAGAGAAGTGAAGGAGTACATTCATTGGTTTGGGAAATTCAAGAGGGAGAGAGATGAAGGAAATTTAGTATAACTGCAGGAAAATACTAGTGGGTTGTGAGATATTGAGTTGCTAGTGGATTGTAAGAGGAAAAATTATTTTGTGGATTCCTAGCGCCAACTCAAGGGTTCCTTGCTACTAAGATATAGAACAACAAGTCTATGGTTGGGTGGAACGTTATTCCCAAGCAACTGGTTTCACAAACTTTCTTTAAAAGATAAGTGTTTATCTATTATCTAAGTTTTCTTATGAGCCTTATTCTTATGCATTTTACTATGTGAATGAGAATGGTGTTATGTACTATTGTAAATGATTTATTAACTGCATTCAATTTCATTTAGGTTGTTGTAGATGCATTTAATTATGGGTATCATAATATAGTTAATTATGTGTATAAATTGTGGTTGGTAAGCTACAAAAAATTGAATTAGCAAAATAATTTTGATTTTTATGTGTATTCCACGTAGTAATGTTCCTTAGTTAAGCTAGGAAACATTGCACAATGGTATCAAAGCCACAGGTTCAACATCGATCATACATGGGCTAGAATCAACGTGTAGAAACTAAATTTACATAATTAAAGCTCATGGGATGTCTACAAATTTATTTGTCAAATTACTCTAGTTAAATTGGGGAAAAATTCAGGAGGAATTTGATGGAATTGAGCCTAGGGGGTTAAAATCCCCAATTTTAACCTAGAATGAGTGTTTTTGGGCCTATAATTGGTCTAATTTCATATAGTACAGAGAAGTTGGGGTGAAATTGGGTGAAATTAGGCAAAAACCCCAAATGTTGCAGCGAAATTCATTGAGAATTTGACATGGGAAGTGTTGAATTTAAGGTGCGGAGGTCGAATTGACATGAAAATGGATGAAATTGGCCATCAAAATATTAAATTCAAAGTTCATGGCAGCCCTGATAGAAAAAAATCGTAAATATGCATTTTTGAAAATTTGAGAAATTGGAAAAATTGGAAAAATTAGGGATTTTGTGTACGGTGACATCATCATGATATGTTGGCCACATGGTAGGTGATGTGGTAGTGATGACATGGATTTCAAAATTTCCAATCCAATGTGGTGAGGTCAAGGTTGCAATGCGTAGCGATAGGCCCAAGAGGTGATGTGGACACCACAATAGAGGAGGTGGGGAGCTCGATACAATAAGTGGTATCGGGAGGTTTAAAAGGTGGTTTTGTGAAATAACACAATCCTTCCAAATGGTTGTGGAGTTTCCATGTGTCATCTCAAGTATGTGGTGGTATTAAAGGTAAGTACAATGATAAATCTTGTGCAACTTTAACCCCTGAAAATCATTATGAAATGTGGATCTTACTTTGATCTTCATCATTCGATCGAAGTGTTGGGAAAGTTACGCACGCCATAGAAAATGGTGTAGGATATGACCTTCCCATCCTCATATCTAATGAATATATTACATGTGGAATTTTGGAGAAGAGGTGGGACCCTTGTCCCATTCGTGGTAAAAAAAGGCGCCAATTTGACATCTAAGTATAGTGGGACCCAGAGTATAGTTTAATTTATTAAATAAAGGTAAAAGGAAGGAAGAGGGAGGAGAACGTTGACAACGCAAGGCCAGGGTGTCTAAGAGAGTGACCTGGCATCATCTCAGGGTTCCACATGGATCTATAATGCCACATTAGCAATCATGTCAGCAAATATGCCACGTAAGCAAAATTGTCCTGTAGTATAAAAAAAAGCTTTGGAGCCATTTTATTATTTTGGACATAACTAAAGAATCTTAAATCAGATTGAAATAGAACTTATGTATTTTGTTTACAGTGAGGATATCCACAAAAGTGCCAGAGAGGGCCATTGTCCATTTCTTCTTGGATTTGCCAGAAATTGCAAAATAGTAGTTTTTAAATATCTGGGTCCATATCATTGGAAGAGATCTAGATTAAACTGAAATGCTTGGAGAGAGTGAAGAAAGAAGATATGGAAATAACCCATGAAGGAATTGGATAAATTATAAAGGGTTTGGAATGAGAATGTTGAAATAGGGAAAAATCCACTATTCTAGGCCTTTTTGAGGATTTTTGAGATTTTCAAAGGAAAAGGGTCCCCATATGGAAAAACTAGAAAAAATTATGTACTTGAAATTTTATATACTCATCATGACAGACAACATTGGTTTAGTGAAATTTTTCCAGGAGTGCAAAGTTTGGGAGATATCCAATTTGGCTAAAAATTGATGTATGGAAAAATGGGTGAAAAAAGGACAAAGTTGTCATTTCCAGATTGCTACATTTTTTTACTAGAGAATCATATTGACAATATGAGAGTTGTTATAAATTACTTTTCATCATTGTTGTCTATGTATCATACACAATTTTGTTTGGTTCTTGCCAAATTTACTTCTACAAGTGATAGAAGTTGGTGTCCAGGATTACTTGCACCGGAATGAGAAGTGTACAAAAAGGGGTAAATTAACAATAATTAGATGACTACATTTTTTTTCTCAAAGCTCAAAATTGAATAAGGAAGTAGTCGTTGGAAATATATTGGAGTGGAGAATCCATATGTCAACCCAGAAAATTGATCTGGGAAGTATACGTTAAAGTCAACGCAAAGGAAGATGATTGGTGGCATTAAAGAGAAGAAAATTTTATGCATTCTTTTCCAAAATTGTGTATGTATATATTTTTTTCTAATAAAAAATAGTTTGCATGCACATTAACTTGTGGAATTTAGAGGTATAAGAAGACAATTTGATTCATGTATGAGAACCACATCCATGGAGGATGCCTAAGGGTCCTACAATCATGAAGACACATTGAGAGGGTCTCATGTCAACATGGGAAATGTTGAGACATGCTCTAATGGAAGAAGAGACAGGTAGGAGCTTGTAACTATGAGAATCATGCTGCAATCAGAAGTGTATAGTTATAGGAAATATAATTAGAATATTATGAAGGCTTGGAAAGAGATACTTCAAAATATGAACCCGTTTTAGAGACAAGTCAATAAAGACTATGACACAAAGAAAGAATATAGTGCTAGACATGTGATAGCATCCAAATCCCATAAAAAAAAGAGATGATCATGGGAATAATAGGAAGTCAAGAAGAATGATAAGACATCATTATTCTCCAGGGAAATCCACTAAAAGAGCTCATGCAATTTTAGGGATAGGGAGCAGCCCAAGTGTGTCCCCTGTGAGGATACAAAGGATAAGGACTCAAGAAGAAATATTGCAAGATGAACTAAGGAAACTCAAGCCACATACCTGCAATGGTGAGCGTATTAAGGGAGAAGAGGATGAGGATTCAATGTTGGAAATGAAGAAATATTTCCAGCTATTTGATTATCCCTCCAGGGTAGAAACAAAAATTGTAATCTACCACTTGTAAGGAAAGACAACCATGTGGTGGGATCAACTTAAGCAAGAAAAACACCTTGATGAGAGGAAGGGCTCATGGAGCCAATTCAAAAGATATTTACAAGAGAAATATTTGTCAACACATTACTATGAGAGGAAGATGAAATAGTTAAATTCTTTGAAATCAAATTGGGAAACATTACCATTGATGAAGTGTAAAGAAAGAGGTTTTTGAACTCGAATTGGGAAGCATGACAATGGATGAGTATGAGAAGAGGTTCTTTGAGTTTCTGAAGTATGTGGACTTCATAAAGGATGATAAGGTCAAAATACAAAGGTTTCTAAGTGGGTTACCATCTTTCTAGAGTGAAAATATACAATATGATAACCCCAAAACTTTGGAGGAGACCATAAGGAGAGTAAAGCATATTTAGGAGCATTATAGAGGGAGGCCAATCTTCCAAAAATATTGGAATAAAAATATGAAGGGTAAGAAAGAGAAAATACATAAATGTTTTAAGACACCCTTTTTCAAGACCATGTCCCAAGCAAACATGCAAGGACAACCATCCAAAAACGAGTAAAATACAATGTATTCATTTGGGAAAAGGATGAAGTAGAAACATGTATAACGCCAAGGATGTGAGGGAAATCACTTATATAGGGACTTCTATCACAAAGGAAAAAGAATGAGGAATATTCATAAAATTCAGAGGCTGAGACAATTAAGATATGGGAGGAATCATGCCAAAGATTTATGCATCCTTAGACAACAATAAAGCATAGTATAAATTCCCCCCAATTGAAGTGGAAGGTAAGATTGACAACCAACACATAGCCATTTTAATTGATCCTGGAGCTACCCATAGTTACATAAACTCTAACATTGTTGAAATATTTCACTTGGAAAGGAGTAAGCATAATAAATATTGGTTAGTTCATTTAGCCACAGGGACTAAGAGAAATACCAATGAGTTTGTTAAATATTTTCCAATAGAAATGATTGGGCTCAACACAAAGGTAGATTAAAACATCATACCATTGGGTTCATATGTCTGTCTAAATGGCATGGATTGGTTAGAAAAACACCATGCCATTCTATAATGTTACAACAAGACCATAACTTGTCTTGATGAGGGAGGGAAACAAGGAAATATTCAAGGCATTTCGAGACCTATAGTTGTTAGAGAAATTTTAGCTATGCAACAGGAAAAGATTTTTGGGAAGGGATGCCAAATTTTTGCATCCGATATGGAAGCGACATCCAGAGATAAAGTGGAAAGTATTGAAGACCATATAGACTTGAAATATGTTGAAGATGTTTTTGTGGAAATCCTAGGATTTCCACCAAAGAGAGACATTGCTTTCATTATTGATTTGGTACCAGGAGATTCCCCAGTATCCAAGACACCTTACAGAATGGGTGTTTATCACACACTTATACTAAGGAAGGGGGGATGAATCAATATAATTCTATATTTTTATTTTTAACATTCATAAACCATAATGAAGAAATCACATAAATGTAACAACTAGACGACACAATATTTAATGTGGAAACCCTTTCGAGAGAAAACAACAAAAGCCTCCGTCGATTTGGTGTTTTGACTATTTTTCCAATGACCAAATCCCTTTTGCATATGAAAATTATACACTCTATGATCTTATTTAGCTCTTTTTAAATGCATTATCAAGTTTTGTGCATCAATTCGCCATGGAACAACATGAGGTATGTGTAATCATTGTTTTCTAATGATTTTATGTTAATTCATCTTCAATTGTATAATTACAATGTCCTAACGTTTCTTGTTTTCTTGCAATAGGCCAAAAACATGATCCATCCTTCCATCCAATCCTTCGTCAAATCCTTCATCAAGACCTCCATCCGACAATTGATCCGACACTCGAAGCGCAATGGAGTCGGCGGTTATCATATCGACGAGATTTGATGGGCGAATAAAAAACATGGGTTTTGTGCCAAATCACGCCCTCTAGCTATGGAACTCATCATATTCAGACTTGGTTAGTTGTATCAAACACTATTTTGAGCATGAAAGGATATTGGAGGAGATGCATTATGTTGATGAACATTAATGAATTTATTTTTTTAGAGAGTGTCGACCCTTCCAGTGGTCGACCTCTCAAGCTCTATATAAACTCTAAAAATACTTGTTGTCTATGCCACGAAGAAACACAAATTTTATACACATAGACATTATCTTGAATTTCACTGTACACTCTATTTTTGTGATTAATATCAATGTCATATTGATTCTGTGACTATGTTTTTCCATTGAAGTAGCACCGCGACCGTCCGGGTGCCCACCAATGGTCTGGGTAGCTTTTGCATATCAATATATCTTTGCATCTTTGTATTTTCCTTTCATAATTCGCTAATTTCCAGTTTCTTGTTTAATTCATATCACTGTGTATATCTCTTTAACTTCGAATTGCTTGCTTAATTTGTATCACAGTGTATATCTCTCCTAACTTGTAGCTCGCTTCCTGGATGATGTGTGTATCACAAAAAATGTGTGGACATCCATGTTTACTTGTTTATATTTAGATTCATAACATCTTGCTTGTAGGATGTAATTCGTTTGTTTATCAACGATTTAAGTATGCCATCATGCAGAGTAGTTATTTAGACAGTGTGCATTTCTTTTATCTGTTTCATAAGCTGTAAATCACTTTGCAGAGTAGTTATTTAGACAGTGTGCATTTCATTAAGTTGTAATGTTCAAATACTCTCTGCAGATATGCATAATTTGTTAATCATGTTATAATTTCGAGTTACGATTTTCAATGATATCCTAGTTATGATTTGAGTTATGATTTTTAATTAGTACCAATTATGAGTTTGTAGGTTACCATGAATTATCAATTTTGTACAGAGTATTTTCCAATATCAGTGTGATAGAGAAAGTCATTGATTTTGAATCTCTTTTGCACAATGTTTATAGATCACATGGATTACAACAACATTTATTATTGTTTTTATGATGGAAAATATTTCTATAGATTGCCTTATAAATACTCTACATTTCTCTGTAGAAGTTAGGATCAAGTTGATTCCACTTGAATTGTAATTAGTGATTAAATGTCACCGTGATGTAATTCAACACCGTAGACACAATCATCACATTTGAATACTGTCACAACACTAATGCTTTCAGTTAGGTAGATTAGTGTAAAGATAAGGTTTATTCTCTGCTAGATAAAAGTAATTTTGATTTTTTTCTTTAAGAATAGAGTTCACTTGTAAAGATAATTCTGACAGATTGTTTGCGTATTTAGAGATTGCTTGTTCATTCAAAAAGTTGCTTACTTAGATTAAATAGTTCATAGTCCTAGAGTGTTTAAAGCTACTTAGATTAAATTGTTCATGGTCCTAGATTTCTTCAATCTCATTCGTTAAAGGTTGCTTTGTATATTTAACATAGAGTATGCTGTTTAAATGGATTTTAAAATCCATATTTTAAAATCCATATTTTAAAATCCATATTTTAAAGTAAAATTGTAAATTGAAAAGAGTGTTGATCCCTAGGGTAAACCATCTCCTTAGCTAGTTAATCTTTCCATTAGATTTTGTTTCTGCCTTGACTCGTACTATGCCACAACTCTAAGTTTACTTTCCCTAGTTGACAATTTAATGGAGGGAAATTAGTACATATAGTTTACCCATCATTTTTGGCGTCGCTGCCAGGGAGTTTTCTAAAGGTAAAAACTATTAGGAAGTAGATTATTTCTGATCCTTAGTACTATTTTGGTGGTAGGGGAACTTTAAGAAGAGAGGTAAGAACCTACGCATATGTTATAGAAGGTTCCCCCAAACCCAATGGTAGTTTTTCTTTTTGTATTGCTTTCATGAACAAACCTAGGGACCCAAAGGGTAGATATATAAAAAACAAACCAAACATTCTGATCAAGGTTCCTTATAACCTTTTTGGAGAAAGGATCACTCCACCCATAAACTGCACAGAATGATACCGTAAAGTAGGGGATAACTCAACCCAAAGATCTAAAAAAGTCTCAGAAGAGACCAAAACTGGGGAAACTATAGAGCATAAAATTGAGACATCAATAGTAGTGGGAGAGTAGGTAAGACCACTCGAACCTTCTTCAGAACCAGCCAACAAAATATTTTCCTTTTCACCACCATCAGGGGACTCTAACTTTGTAGATATCATTGAACCTGAACAAGTGAATTCTCTCTTTGGAATTTCAACCAATATAGTTGTATCCCAAGTTGAAACAACAACTTTGGAACCAGTAGTTTCAACAGGCTCGAGTAAAGTCTTGGACATCCAAATAGTAGATAAATCTTCCTATCGAAGGAATACCCTTCTTGGAAAAGAAACTTGGGACACATTTCTATATTCAAGGACAAAACCATTCAAGTATTATCTCTTTGGGAATCAGATCAGTATGGATGATCAGGAGGATCACAACCATGTGAGACATGATAAGCGAGAAGAAATTGCAAACCAAACAAAAATGTTAAGACCTAATATTGGCTCATTACCCCTTAATTGGGGCATATTATATTAGTAATGTTATTTTATCTATGTCGGCTTTATTCCATTAGTTGTAATTATACCTCCTAGTCTCCTTTATATACCAAGGAGACATTTTGATTTGGAATCATCTTGTACTTGAACATTTAAGTGGGGTAAAAGGAGGTTGCCCCTTTGAAGAGGATTATTATCTGAAATTATCTCTTTTTCAAGGAGTTGAGTATTTTTCCTGAGGTTTTTCTATGCTATATTGATATTTGGTTCTTAACATATGGTATCAGAGCTCAAGGTCTTGGGGTTTCGCTGCTACATTTGAGACACCTTGGAATTTTT
>SNQJ01S0076737.1:92054-115155 GCA_010110895.2 Picea sitchensis
ACTGGAGAACCAAGGTCCCATGTAGAAAGGAAAGCCACCATGTTGATGTGATCCAACCTCCATTGTAAGCCAGGGTCCCATGTCCAAGTGCTCATGTGAACTCCCCGTGGAAGATTTTGTAACCCAATAACCAACTCAAAATGATGCTCCAAATACTGACACCTGTCATGTGGATCTAAATAAGAATATACATCCACATAGTGGAAAAGGGTCATAGCAAAATCTGTAATGCATAATACCACTGTAGAATATGTAGATTGAATGCTGGTAACTAGCTCCTGATGTGGGACTTTGATGTTCTCTATAGAAGGTGGGGTAGAGTCATCAAATAAAATATGAAAGTGGTTGTCATCCCAAAAATGACAACTATCCATATACCAATCATCACAATCTGCCTCAAAATCATACCAAGCATATATTTATTGATTATATTCATCCCTAAGGCCGTCCAGAAGAAATCTCTCCTCCATGTTATTCAATGAATTTTGAATACTACGAAAACTATCATTGAGGCCATCTATGAGACTGTCTGTGAGGCGGTCTGTGAGGCCATGTGCAGATACATCCAATGTAGCATCCACTTGGGCTTTGAATGATTCAAGAATTTCTTTCAAGGTTTGAGACGAACTAGCCATCTGAGCACCCTATGAACTCTTCGGTCCTGCAGCTGTCACGAAAAACCTCAAAAAAATTGACCCAATAAGTTTCGGCAGAAAATCGCGGTTTTTTTTGGAAAAACCCTAAAAAACTGCTGAACTTAAAATGCTCATAACTTCACTTCCCGGACTCTGTTTCGGCTGATTTTGTTTTTTAAATTGGGTGAAATTGTGAGAGGAACTCAGATCTGTAACTCTCTTGGAAAAATTTTGCCTCCTACTACTACAAAAATAAAAACAAATCGCGCCGCCGTCCGCAGAAAAAACCCTGAAAATTTGCAAATTTTAAAACCTCAATATCTTGACCTTCCGGACTCCGTTTCGAACGATTTTTTTTTTCAAATTGGATGTTTTTCTGAGAGGAACTCAGATATACAACCCTTTTCTTCAAATTTTACACATAAATATATCAAAAATTTCGAGAATGTCGGGGCCCTCTTTTTTCTGCTCCAAAAAACAAATCTCCAAAAATATTTGCTCACAATGTCTGCCCAAGGAAAGTGCTCTGATACCAATTGTTAAGAACCTAATACTGATCTGAAGATATAATCACCACAAATACTGAATACACAATATATCTACAAAGCAATATAGAAGAAACCACACAATATTATTACCATCAAACCCTTGAGGTAGGGAAACACCATACAATGGATCCTATTATGGAAGGGATCCTCTCCTATTCACTTGCCTCTTCGAGGGGGAAACCTCCTAATGAGCTTCGGCTCCAAATACAATAATTCTCTTCATGTTTCATTACATTGCTTGAACCCCTTTATATAGTGCTACCATCACCTAAGAACATTCTGGAGGAGGAATCTTCCAGAAGTAGAACCTTCTAAGAAGTCCTCTTACATTTATTATATCTAACTACCATAGTGGACTTTATTTAATAATATAGTGGACCTAGTCCACCTTACATTGAATGACCTCCACTATTATCACTATGGGCCCTCTGTCCCCCCCCACTACCTCTCTAGCTACCTTACATATCCCATAAACCATTCACTGAAATCTGTGAAATGTGTAGAAATTACTCGAGGAGTAGGGCCAAAAATGGAAAGAGTGTTCGAGATCCTTATAGTAGAAACCTAAAAGGAGTTAGTTCTGGTGGTATTACAAGGGTAGAAATAGGAAAACTATTGGAAAACTTCAAAACCGATATTCTAAGTACAATAGGTTCCTAGTTAGACAACTTAAATATTAAGAAGAAATAGGAGGAAGAGAATGAAACAATGTGCATATTTTGTCCAAGGTGTAGGAGGAAGCATTCCTCAAGGGAATTCCCACTAGACAACATTTCACAGTTTGTGGCTTCTGTACTGAAGATCACTCAAATGAAAAATGACCATCACTGCCTGGTTTATTAGCCATTTACATAATTGGGGATCCTGGGGAATATTCTTATGCACCTAGGAGGCCATGGAATCCTAGGAGTCAACCTACATACCAGGATATACCACCTCAATTTCCACCTTATTATCAACAACCACAACAATGGAACTCACCAAATTGGAAAAACTGGTCTCCAGAGTATGCTTCACACCACCCTTGGCTACAAGGATGGAGAGCAAGGAATACCCAAGGAAACACTTAGGTTCCACTTGTTCCTATGCCCACTCATCCTTACCTGCAGTTTCCACTAAACATCCAACAACATTTTCCAGGTTTTGTTCCCCCACCTTTACCTCCTATTCCACAACAACCCCAATAATTTCAAAATACAATCTCCCCAAGACCAACATTATTACCATCACAAACGATGCCTAACCCTAATAACAAACCAACTCAACCTCTTCATAACGTTGATCTAAAAACCTTCCCGACATATGGTATTCTCCTATTCCATTACATGAGATTCAACTAAGGTCGGCAAAATTTCTGGATAGACAGAGGCATTCAGTAGTCAACTAGGAAGAAGAAGAAGATGAAACTCCCGACCAACCCACAGATGACACTAAGTGGGAATATATTCTTATTCCCAAAGACCAAGAACATGAGCTTCCCCAAATTGAATCTTCATAGATTACAAAATCCCCTCCTTATCTAGAAAGATTAGAAATCGAGAAACCAACAATTCGACAAGAATTTGACATTTTAAATGAATTGAAGAATATCTGTGTCAAAATTCCCCTGTTACAAGACATAAAGGACATTCCAATTTACATTAAGGTGATCAAGGAATTGTGTATCAAGAAACTAGGTAGGAAGCAAAAAGACCCTCCAATAGTACATTTGATAAGAGAATTTCCTGAATACATATTAGAGCAGCCTAGGGTCATAAAGTATGAAAACCCAGGGAATCTTGTAGTAACAATAATCATTAATAAGGTTCCCATTGGAAATACTCTCATAGACCTAGGGGAAGCCATTAATGTTATGACTGCTACTACCTTAGAATAATTACAATTGAAACCCCTCCTTAGACCTACCTCAACTATTTTGGAATTAGCAGATAAGACAAAATTTATACCTGAAGGAATCTTGGATGATATCATAGTCACATTAGCATCATGGGAATATCCAATAGACTTTCTTGTCATTCAGTCAAAGGATCATGCTAAAGGGAATCCTGTTATCTTGGGAAGACCTTGGTTGGCCACAACCAATGCATTTATTGGTTGTAAAGAAGGTGAAATGAGTATCTCTAATGGAGTGTCTATACATAATCTTACCATATACCCATCAACTCAACCTGTTATGTATAATCTATGGTTGCTTGAATGTCCATGTGATTATAAGAACTGGGAAGAACCTGTGTTTCCTAGTGATCATTCCTAGGCACTTCGGGAGCAAACAACAAAGAATATGCTAAATCAATTTATTTTTGCAATCACGTGTGTTGATTTTCCACAATCTTTTACCCAATTTGAGTACATGTTTGGTGAAGAATTTCAAGAAAAGTTGGACCCATAAACTTTGTCTTCAACATATTTTATTTTTGAGATAGATGAATCTGCCATATCTTATACCATGCCTTGTGAGATTAGTCATGGGAAATTACGACATATAAATTCTGGACTAGATGCAGATCAAGAAGAACAATTAGTGAATTTCCTTAAGGACCAATCAGGAGCATTCGCCTGGGAATATACCAATATGAAGGGTATACACCCAGACATATGCATTCATCACACATATACCCAGACAGAAGTAACATCTGTTAGGAAACCCCAGAGAAGGATGAATCGAGCACTAAAGGATATAGTAAAGGAGGAATTGTAAAAACCATTGAATCCCTGTTTTATTTATCCAATATCTGATAGTAAATGGGTATCCTCGCTTGTAGTGGTTCCAAAGAAAGTGACCGGAAAATCAAGGATTTGTGTTGAATTCTAGGAGCTTAATAAGGCCACTCTCAAAGATTATTTTCCTCTTCCCTTCATTGACCAAGTCTTGGATACCTTGGCAGGGAAGCAATACTTTTCCTTCCTGGATGGATATGATAGATACAACCAAATTCTCATAGCACCTTAGGATCACAACAAGAATACTTTCACTTTTTTTTGGGGAACCTATGCTATAGGGTCTTGCCATTTGGTTTGTGTAATGCTCCTGCCACATTTCAATGAGCAGTATTAGGGATATTTGCTGACCTCATTCATGATTATGTGGAAGTGTATATGGACGATTTTACAATATATGGTAATACTTAACCATGGAAACATCAATATAACTTCAAAAAAGAAGAAAGTGAGTAGGGACTGAAGATACCTTTCTATTATTTTACAATGGTACCATCCACTACACATTAAAAATGCTTGACAATACTATATCTTTAGATTGGCCACACCCACTTAAGTATCCATTACATAAGGACAATCTATAAGGAATACATAAATAAGAGTCATCCTCTAACTTAAATACCATCCCAGTCCAAAATAAATAAAAAAATTAGAGAAGCCTCCCCATATTCTTGCAAAAAGAAATATTTATACACAAATCTTAAAAGATGGTGGAACAATCTCTGCTGTAAAAGGGTGTAAGAGGATAACCAGTCGGGATATTGAACAGACCTACTGGCAGTGGGTACTAGCCTATGGTATGACTAGGTAAGCCCATCGGAGAATTGAACAGGCTTGATGGCAGTGGGGCATTCTACCTAGAGAGGGTGATGATTTGAAAAACAATAAATAAAATTCCTAAATCTTAAAACTTGTCCTAATGTACAACACCACTTGTAGGCAAAGATGAAAATAAGTATGCATGGTTAAGCAAAGGTAAATGAACTCCATCAATCTTCCATTGGGAACTAACTTTAAGACAATCCTAAGACTCTCTCGCCTACCTCTTCTTAACTATATGTAGGATGTTTTGTCCTACAGTTCGTGCCATATTTTAACCATCTTGCCAGACTAATGTGTGAAATTTATCTCTACACTTGAAAAACTGTACATCTTAGGCTACTGGGACAATTGATTGGTTTCCTATATCTTTGATTGTGAGGTGTCAAAATACTTAGGAGTGGGGGAGGGGTTTCCTGAGCTGACAAATGCTAAACACTTCCATCTGTATTATAAGCCATGAAAAGAGGAAGTAGGATCTCTGTCAAAATTATGTCATATTGTTTTTTACAATATCTCAGGCTATGATATCAACAGTCATTTGCATTGGTATGATAAGTTTTATACTACTGACATAACTTTGTGTGTTATAAGATTGATGTGAATTTTTATTTATGCAATGGAACACTTCTTATAATTAACTGTTCCTTGTAACAATTATAGATCAATAACAAATTCTAAATACTCACTACCATCTATATTACAAGCCTATGAAAAGAGGAACAAGTAAATTCTATTGTTCTAGATCGATGAGAAAGACAATAAAAAATGGATGTTATAATCTTATTCATGGTCATCCTATCCATGCTCTTATTCACCATGCCTACCATAAATCATCCAATCTGAGTGTTATGGGCGAATGTCCGCTTACTATTGGATATTTTTCACTTACACAGGGGACTGGATGGAGTGCCATCTGGAGGACCGGATGGAGTGCGATATGGAGGATCGGATGAGGTATTGTATACACTCTAAATTATGATGATCGTGTTCATGTATGATCACTCGAATTAATTTACACATGTTGCAGTGATGAATTAGATGAATTAAATGGTGTAATTTTCAAATTCATTTTGTGATCAAATTAAAATTATAAATGCATTTTATGATCAAATTTACAAGTCGAAGACTTGGACATTGATCTAATTTTTTACACGATTTTGTTTCACCTCCAAAGTAAAAAACTTTCAAATTAAAAATCAATGCAATTATGATCACACATGGAGTTCGTGTATGATGAATCCACCCATGATTCAATCATTTCCATCACAATTGCATTAAGAAACGGGTACCCCGTCTTGATTGCTCACACCCTACCTATTTCACTCATCCTCCTCTTGCTATATCACACTCTCCCTCTGCCCGATTTCAGCCTCCTACTCATCCCTTGCTCTGTAACCACGCCCAACCATTATGAACCCTCCTCTTACACTGAGCTACTGGCCATTCCAGAATTCATAGCGTATCGAGAAGTCTTCCTCCGCGTGGGTTAGGGACCATTCCTTACCCCTATGGAAGGGCACGATGATGACATCTCTCTCCAATTCTTTCCCAGGTTTGATGGGAGACTCGATCGCATAGGGTCTCTGGTCTTTTCAGTCTTCGAGGAATCCATTTCCTCGGCCACAAAATTTCCATGGGTTGGGGATCGATGGTTCAAACACCATCAACTGCACGTCCAAGTTATAACAGGGTGTTCAAGCTCGAATAACAAAATGTCTCTGGAGACAAAGGGTATTTGAAAGAGTGGATCAAAGATGAATTAATCAACCCTTTGATCATAATTACCAAGATCATCACTTGTGAAGGTAGGTACTATGTTTTTAAAGCTTGTCATTTTTGTCTTTTGGCCCATTTTCAATTCAACAAACACCTGAATTTTCCATTCTATTTTCTGAAAATCCTCAAGGAGATGTGTTCCTAGGTCCGTAAAAAATAGGCCAACCCTCACCACAGTTTATTTCACCATGGCCTCATTAAATTGCTTGTTATATCAAAATTGAAGAATTAGAGTAAACCATGGGAAGATTTCCTCTACCAATTTTTGAATCCCAATCTCATAGTTAAGACAAGTAAAAAGTCGATCAATTTAGGGACTTTTACCCCACCTAATACTCACTCTCCAAAGAATCTAAACCCTCCAGTTCAAACTATATCCATGTATGATAAGAAAGTGAATAAAACTATTGATTCCCCTACAGCCTCATCTGGTAAGAAAATTAAGAAGCCTACTAATAATTCTCCATTACCTTCAACACCTATCGATTCTAAACCTAAGAATCTACATTATTCATTTCATCAAGATTTTCCTCTGGTTCCTACAAAGAAGAGAGGAGCTAATTGATTCAAGGGGAAATCGTTTCGAAGAAGCACCCAAAGTATGAGTGGGAAGTCCAATATAAAACCTCCAAGTACTTCGGATCCTATTTAATTGTCTTCCGACCATGAGAGCCCCCATAAAAAAAACTTAAAGAAGTTTTTTTGGATCCTATTCAATATAAAACCTCCAAGTAATTCAGATCCTATTCAATTTTCTTCCGACCGTGAGATCCCTCATAAAAAAACTTAAAGAAGTGGCTATAGCTTAAAGGAGTCTAAGCTTGATAAAGAGATCAAATCTAAACCTATTACACCAAGTCTTCCTCACAAAAACAATATTACTCCCTCCTCCCAGATGCCTACACCTTCTTCTAAAATTGATATACCTTCTACATGTATCAAGGAGCCTAATACTTCCTCTCTTGATCCATCTGATCAAACCCTAACTATTGAGAAATTGCAAAAAGAGAATGCTCAACTGCTTCAAAAGTTGGTAGAATGATAAACCATGGATCAACATTTGTACGATGACAATGTTGTTCTACGAGCAAAAGTAAACTCTCTTCAGCGATTGGTTGATCAGATGACCACCATCAATCAAAGTCTCAGGATGCAATTGAAACATCACAAAAGTCCTAATACAAAGTCCCTAGAGCATGAGGGAGAAGCTTCTAAAGCTACTTTACCCCCTCCTTCACGAATATAGCTATGTCGAGTGATCCATTTTTGTTTGCATAGGGACCTGCAAACTCTTAGGCATGGGAGAAATGTTGATTTGGTGTTTTGACTATTTTTCCAATGACCAAATCCCTTTTGCTTATGAAAATTATACACTCTATGCTCTTATTTAGTTCTTTTTAAAGGCATTGTAAAGTTTTGTGCATCAATTCTGCATGGAACAACATGAGGTGTGCATAAGCATTGTTTTGCAATAATTTTTTGTTAATTCATCTTCAATTGCATGATTACAATGTCCTAACATTTCTTGTTTGCTTGCAACAGGCCAAAAACATGATCCGACCTTCCATCGAGTCCTTCGTCCAGACCTCCATTCGACACTCGATCCGGCACTCAAAGTGCAGTGGAGTTGGCGGTTATCATATCAAAGGGCTTCGATGGGAGAATCAGAAACATGGATTTTGTGCCCACTCACGCCCTCCATCTATGGAACTCATCGCATTAAGACTTGGGTAGTTACAATGACCGTTATTTTGAGCGCACAAGGCTGTTGGAGGAGATGTGTTCTGTTGATGACCATTAATGAATTTCTTTTTTTAGAGAGTGTCGAACCTTCCAGTGGTTGACCTCTCAAGCTCTGTATCAACTCTATAAATACATGTTGTCTATGCCACGAAGAAAAACATATTTTATATACATAGACATTATCTTCAATTTAATTGCACACTCTGTTTTGGTGATTAATATCAATGTCATAATGATTCAGTGACTGCGTTTTTCCATTAATGTAGTTCCACGATATTCTGGGGGTCCCAATAGTGGTCTAGGTAGCTTGTGCATATCAATATATATTTGCATATTTGTATTTTCCTTTCATAATTCACTAATTTTGAATTGCTTGTTTAATTCGTATCACTATGTATATCTCTTTAATTTCGAATTGCTTGTTTAATTTGTATCACTGTGTATATCTCTCCTAACTTGCAGCTCACTTTCTGGATTATGTGTGTATCACAGAGCATGTGTGGATGTCCATGTTTACTTGTTTATATTTAGATTCCTAACATCTTTCTTGCAGGTTGTAATTCATTTGTTTATCAACTATTTAACTATGCCATCATGTCTCTTTTCTTTGTTTCATAAGCTATAGATCACTTTGTAGAGTAGCTATTTAGACAATGTCCATTTCTTTAAGTTGTAATCTTCAAATACTCTCTATAGATCTGCATAATTTGTTAATCATGTTTCTAGAATCAACATGATAAGATAAAAGTTGATTTTGAGTTATGATTTTCAATGATATCCTAGTTATAATTTCGAGTTATGATTTTTAATGATATCCTAATTATGATTTTTAATTAGTACCCATTATGAGTTTGTAGGTTTGCATGAATTATCAATTATGTACAAAGTATTTTCCAGTATCAGTGTGATAGAGCAAGTGATTGATTTTGAATCTCTTCTGCACAATGTTTATAGATCACATGGATTACAAGAACATTTAATGTTGTTTTTATGATGGAAAATCTTTCTATAAATTGCCTTATCCATACTTTTCATTTCTTTGTAGAATTTAACATCGAGTTGATTCCACTTGAATTTTCATTAGTGATTAAATGTCATTGTGATGTAATTCACCAATGTAGACATAATCATCACATTTGAATACTGTCACAACACTCTTGATTTTAGTTAGGTAGATTAGTGTAAAGATAAGGTTTATTCTCTACAAGATAAAAGTAATTGTGAGTTTTTGCTTTAAGAATAGAGTTCACTTGTAAAGATAATTCTGATAGATTGTTTGCTTATTTATAGATTGCTTGTTCATTCAGAAATTTGCTTACTTAGATTAAATAGTTCATAGTCATAGATTGTTTAAATCTACTTAGATTAAATAGTTCATAGTCCTAGATTGCTTAAATCTCATTAGTTAAATGTTGCTTTGTATATTTAACAGAGTATGATGTTTAAATGGATTTTAAAAGTCATCTTTTAAAGTAGAATTGTAAATTGAAAAGAGTGATGATCCCTAGGGTAAGCCATCTCCTTAGCTAGTTAATCTTTCTATTACCTTTTCATTCTTCCTTGACTCATATCGTGTCACAAATCTATGTTTACTTACCCTTGTTGACAATTTAATTGAGGGAAATTAGTACATATAGTTTACCCATCAACCTCTTTTTAAAAATTTGTAGGCACCAACCTATGGTTACAAGTTGTTTGTAGGAACCAACCTACTAGAGACACCAATACCCACTATTGTTTGTAGGCAATGGTCTAATGGAGACACTAATCCCTTTTTTTGTTTGTAGGCACCGACCTACTGGAGAAACCAATCCACACTGTTGTTTGTATGCACCGACCTAATGGAGACACCAATACCCATTGTTGTTTGTAGGCACCGACATGTTGGAGAAACTAATCCCCACTATTGTTTTTAATGCAGGAACCAACCGAATTACAAGTTTACAAGTTCTTCGTATGAAATTACTTCATTGGTCTTCTTGCTTCTTCTATCTTCACAAAATATTCTTTGCACTTGTTACTTCTTCTTTCACCGGATCTTCTCTACGCTCATTACTTCTTCTTTCTCTCTTCGTTGACCAAATATTCTTGCTTCTTCTTCTACTTCGGCCTCAGATATACCTTTACAATTTTTTCTTACTAGAACACTAGATCTATTTTCTATAACACCGTATATGATCTTTGCTAATATTTGATCATTGCTCATTGAACAATATTTAATCATCACTCCTCAAATGATATGCATAAGAATATTACATTTTCACCCACAGACTTTATTTATCACAACCATTTTCTCATTTTATACTTTACCATTAGTTCTAAATGAAAAATCATGTTCATTTGAAAAGACACAAATTTAATTAAATAAATAATTAATTTCTCCCTTTTTTCTTTTTTAATTTATTTTTCAACATACCATGGGTAAAATACCACCATGGTTTTAAAACCGTGTGCACTTTTACTCCACTTTCACTTTTACCTTTTTTAATCCACTTTCATGTTTATTACACTTTTACATAACTTCATTTCTAATCCACTTTCATGTTTACTCCACTTTTACGTAACTTCATTTCCAATCCACTTTCACGTAACTTCATTTTTAATCCAATTCTACTTTTGTATTTATTAAAGGCATGTTTCCTTTACAAATTTATGTGTGAATACTTACTTACCGTTGACATTGACAACAATAACTTATTCAACAATCTCTGCCTTTGTCATTGGTGGAACCCTATACTCAAAAACACGTAATCCTCCAGAAATATAAATAATTCTCCCTTGTAAGAAATTCTCCCGCTATTTGTAATTCTCCCCCCTTTGTTTTCAACTCCTCCCTATCTATGATTATCTCCCTTTGAAATTAATTACAAAGGTATTCTCCCCCTGAGTTGTTCTTTTTTGTTGACGATATGAGAGGGATATCACTCAGATTTTGTCTGAGATTCAAATGTTTCTCTGTGAAGGCGTTTGGTGAAAATATCCGCAACTTGTTCCTTAGTGGAAATATATTATATATTGACACTTAGTTCAAGTACATGTTCTCTTAGGAAGTGTTAGTTGATGGGAATATGCTTCTTGTTTGAGTGCATAACATGATTCTTTGAAATTTTGATTACACTTTTGTTATTGCAAATGATTGAGATTGACTAATAATATTATACCTTGATATCCTACAATGTTTACTTCATCTAGATAACTTGTGCGCAACATGTTGTTGCTGCAATATAATTGGATTTTGTTGTGGATAAAGAGACTCAATATTGTTTCTTACTCAACCAAGACACTAGTCTGTTTCCCACAAAGATTTCTCCTCCACTTGTACTTTTTATGTCATCAACACTACTTGCCCAATATGCATCTATATATGTTGTTAGAGTAAAATATTCACCTCTTGAGTACCATAAGACGAAGTAAAATGTTCCCTTTAGATATTTGAATATCCTTTTTACTACTTGTACATGTTTCTTTTGGTGCAACTTGAAATCATGCAACTAATCTTACTGCTTGCATAATGTCTGGCCTTAATTCTTTCACATATAGAAGGCTTCCAATCATTGACCTGTATAATGTTTGATTTTCTTATGGAGATTCATCATTTTTTCTCAATTTACAACCTATGACCATGGGTGTGCTGATTGGTGCAAAATATTCTATTCTGAATTTCTTCAATTTTTTCTTAAGAAAAATTACATAACTCATAGTTTTCCCCCTTTCATTTGATCTATCTGCAAAAACTGCTTAAACATGATACACCAACACTCCTGAAGAAGTACGAACACTAGCAACAACAATGCAAGATAATCAATCTATGTCAATCTAGACAATATCTATATCGAACATAAGTGGGAGTTCATCTCTTACAATAGTCAAACATGGTTCAGTTGGTCTTAGAAAATCCAAGTTGATTCAACAAGAAACAATCAAGTTAACAAGAATACATTAGTTGGGTTAGCATATCGACAAATTCAAATATTTCATCCCTAAGGGATTAATAGGTAGCAACAATAGTTCTTGTTGAAAATTCTAGTTGACGGACAACCCAACCAAAACTCAGTCGAAAATCCAGTCACCTATCATGTTGGGTCGATCCTTAGTTGACAAATTCCAAGGAAATCATCAATGAGTAAGAGGAACATTGCATGATTTTACGACTAATGATAGTCAACGATATGAATTCCTCAAACATGTGATAAAATGATTCCATGACCATCCATCAATCCAACCAAAATCTATCCTAGAAGTTGGAACTGGTCCACAATTATTTCTTCCACATCTCTTCTGCAAATATCTGAAAGCATGATTTCCATTCCTTCGATTTCTATGGTGATGTTGATGATAGGGAAAAATGTTTTGTGATATATGATCAGAGGAAGTAGGCTCAGGTTCATCTTCCCTTACAAGAGTATAAAAAGTTGACATATCAACAACAATGTCATTCGTAACAACATCCTCAAATGTTGACATGAAAGGAGCATGCAATTCATCAATTAGTTCGACACAATAAACAAAAGGTTGTTCTCCTAGAAAACCAGTCTATACTTATCCTACAACAAATAGAACTTCCCTAGTTGTAGCAAGGCTAGGTGTAGGTAGGGAGGAAACAACAAAATCATATCCAAGACCAAACTTAATGAATGGATATATTCGAAAATTGATGATATCATCTAAGGTTTCAACACTCTTTTTAAACTTTGACTCAATAGTTGTTTTCTTTAGTTCCTTTCTTAAGGAAACAATTTCATATTCTAGCTCTTTGCAATTTTCTTCCTTTTTATTCAATAGGATTCTCACCACTTCTTTCCTCTTCTAATTGAAATTTTAGGCTTATGATAATATTTATCTAATTATTCAATCCTTTGTGACATTTTGGCTTTTGACTCACGATCCTCTTCTTCATATTTCTGCAAATTCTCTTTTTGTTTCAAATTCTTTTTCCTCAACTTATTTGTTTCGCTTAAGGAACACATGATTTCTTCTTCAAGATCCACCTCTCCATTTTTTTGAGCATTTTCATCTTCTTCTGAATCCGTCATTTCTTTGTCTTCATCAATCTTTTTTTCGATTTCAATAAAGAGAGTTTCTTCTCTATCAGTACTGGAATTGATTTCTTAAGATGAGTCACCGAACCCTTTTGAGTAGAGGCTCTTCTTTTTCTTATAAGAGTTGTTCTTCTTTTCATGCTTGTCCTGTTTGTGGTTATTTTTGTGTTGATTATGTTTTTCCTTTGTGTTATAGTCTTATTCATTATCACTACTTTCATTTTTCGTAGAAGGAAACGTACTAGCAAAATGTCCTAATTTTCCACAGTTAAAGCATTTAAAGGGAAACTTACCTTTATATTTTCTAGATCCCTTTTTGTGTTTTCTCAAAAAAGTTGCTTCATTCACGTCTGATTCATAGCTGAAACAATTGTTTGACTTTTGTTCTTTGTTCTTCATCTTCTTTGAGGCTTTGAAAGTTGCTTCTTTCTTTGATGATTTTTTCTTTTCAATACTCATTTCATATGCAGTGAGGATCCCATGGAATTCATCCATTGTTAATTTATCTAGATCCTTTATTTCCTCAATGGAAGAAATTTTGGCATCAAATACCAAGGGGAGTAACCTTAACACTGTGACCTCAACACCTTTTGCACAATAATTGGTTCTGCAACTATTTCACCAAGTCCTCTGATGGTGTTGACAATTTCATCCATACAGAGGAGATAGGCTGCAAATTTTTTTTCTTCATTCATCTTGAAACTCTTGAATTATCTTCTATAAGTTTGGATCTTAGCCTTCTTGACCTTGTCATCGCCTTCATGGATGTTGTGAACTTTGTCCCAAATTTCTTTCGCTACTAGATTTTGCATGAAGATGAATAAAGAGACCAAGCGAAAAATCTTCGTGGACATATCCCCAGGGGTGTGAACCATAGTATATCTGTGTTTTGTGTGAATGCATGTAGTGTTTCTGATTGTATTTTCTTTAGTTAGGTTATGATGAACAAGTTAAATGATAAAGGAAATAACACTACGCACTAAGAATAAACTAATGGAATCTAAAGGATGGCTCTAAATAAATGAATGTTATAGCTAGTGTTTAGATCATAATCTTGTGTTATAGTAGATAAATACTTATCATTGAACACATGCGACTATAATAGTTAATGAAGTCCTATTAGAATAGTTGTGACAGTGGTCTAGAATAAGATCTAATGAGGGTTTGAAGGTTAACAATAAGTAGGTTAAATGACTTTGAGAGATACACATGTCATCCTAGGGTTGAAAACATCTAAGTCCTGCGACCATCCATAGAAGCCATCTCGGCTGAGACTGCACAGTGAACTCTTTGTGTTGTGTTTCCTTCTGGTATCTAGAAGGGTCAATGGTAGAAGGGTATGTTGGTAATATTATAGTAAGAACCTAGGTCAACCCATAAGTAAACCAATAATGGTTTTGTTGTCGGTTGGAACTAAGAAGATTAGATTGCGAGGGATGCATCATATAGTATAGCATGAGGAATTAAGAAAGGGGGTGTTTTAGTTTGGAACCCCATGAAAGCGGAGATTGAAAGATGTTTTGTAGTCCAAGAAATAAAGTTTTCTGACAAAGATAATAGAATCTCTAGGTTTAATCCAAGACAATATTTGGAAAGACACATATTCAGTGAAATACACGAGATTTTCTTTAGTGAGTTTCCCACACTATTGCAGGAGTGGATAACATAGTTGAAATATACCCATCCGAAAAATAGATTTAGATTTGTGGAGTGGACAAAAGAAAGTATCACGCGATTGAAAAGGGTGAATAACAAATTCATGTGCGCGGTAGATTTCTGGCTAGACAACATTATAGTGGGGTATATCACTGAGTTTGTAGTAGATACATCGAAGTATTACATTATAGTTGAGAAGGATTTTATTAACGGTCTAAGGGGAAGGTACATCATATCATTGTACACTTCGATCAAAATATTATTGAATGATAAAGGGGTATTAACCATGGAATCAAACAACTAAACTACCCTGCGTGCCTGGGGGAGTTAGGGGAAACATGAGGAAGGTATGAGATGGAGAGGGAAATGGATAGAAAAGAGCACAATAAAGAGAAATATCCTATTATGATGGATCAAGAGGAGATCTAGGAAATTATGCAGAAGGAAGGAACGATGTGCAATGGTAGACCTTACCAATATAAGCTTAATAGGAAGAAAAGAGCAGTAGCCGAGAGGGAAGGCTTGGAGAGTGATGAAGAAGTGGTAGACGATATCGATGTTGTGGAGAACATTAAAGAAATCACGTGCACCACATATGAAATAAAGACTAGTGGAGTGGGATCTAATGAGGAAGAAGATACCCCTATCCAGATCCGAATCAGTGTAGAACCTATAACCCCATGTATGATTAACACATCAACAAAGAAAGAGTTGTTTAGAGAACCAGTGACTGACTGTCAGAGGAAGCTAGGAGATCATAATATAAGTGAGGGTACAAGTGGAAGTACCGATAGTAGTACAGGTAGTGGTACAAGTGGAATTACCAGTAGAAATACTAGTGGGAGTTCAAATCCTAACAACAGTACATAGATAGTAGTACCGCACGGAGCAGGTACAACACATTCCACAATGGCAGGGGTAGATCCAATGATAATATTACCAAATTTCCATGTGGATGGAATAAAATACCCAGAGAAACACTTTTTTGTGTGTGAGTGAATATGGGAAGAAAAAAGAATCACTGATGAGGAAAACAAAGCAGCGCAGTTACAAATAACATTCAGAAACTGCGTGCTGGATTGGTACATGAACCTAGAAGTAAACAATACACAGGGTGTGTCAGGAACATTAGCAAAGATCAAACATGCACTGATCACTGATTTTCATAGAATCAGTTTATGAATGAGATGATTGAGGTTAGAAAAAAACAAGGAGAATTCGTATGGGACATTGATTAGAAGTTCAAGACATTGAAATTTAATTTGAAGTATCCCATTTCTAACATGCAACATAGAATTTTTTTTATAATTTCTTTGTTACTACATTTCAAACATCCATTGAGACAACAAAAATTTGAAAACCAAGGAGAGGCACTACAAGAAGCAAAGCAGTTAGAGGATAATCAATATAAACACACAGATCTAGCTATAGAGGAGCTGAAGGAAGACCTAAAGAACCTAACATTGCAATTAAACTAGAATAAGAATAGGGAGAAAAGAGAAGTAGTGTGGTGTACCCTATGCATATCATATGGACATCAAAAGAATGAGTGTCCGAAATTTGCATAGTACCTAGGAGTAGAGCTACCAAATCCATTTCCTACATGAGGGCCTTGGTGTGAAATATGCAAGACACATGGGCATGATTCTTATCACTACCCTATGATGCAGAAGTATAAGACAGAACTGAAGAGTAATTTCTATAACTTTTGTAAATCAGTGGGGCATGAAGACAAAAACTGTAGAAATTTGGAGTTAATGAAGGAAAGAACATCAGATGCATACATGATGTAGGATGAGTTTATGACAGGATAGACTATGACACATTTTGTCAATGCACAACAATTTAAAGTGGTTCCATGGTTTCAATAACCTCCACATTATAATCAAGCACCACAATATCATCAATAGAACATGGGTCCACAAGGGGACATAGGAGGATTTAGAGGCAGAGGTAGAGGGCCTATTATCTGCCATAATTTTCAATAGAAAGGACACTATGCCAGATATTTTCCTCAACCAATAGCATCATGTATGTACTGTCACTCAATAGATCACATGACAAAATATTTCCCAAAGTTAATGACAAATATCTAGGAGAAGAGGAATCTAAATAACCAGAATGTTCAATGGATTGTTGCAGAAATAAGGGATCTCAGGAGGAAGATCAATATAGTACTAGAGGAGAAGTGCGGACAGGAGAAAATGCACATGATCAGAAGAAGGAATCTCAGTGTTGGATTCAAAAGAACACTCAGCCACAACAACAGTTTGATGCAAAGAAGGAAAATGAAACTTTCAAGGAAGCAAAAAAGGAGTTCCTGAAGGAGAATGAAGCATCCACATCGAAAACTATGCAGAGGTAGATACTCCTATTTTTTATATGCCTCAGTTTTTGGATCATACTTACAAAGGAGAGAAAATAGAGAAAGTAAGTAACTTAAATAATTTCCTAGAATCTTGCTTTAAATTACTTAATGATAAGAATGCCATGGATTTGTTTAAAAATATGCTTGAGAAATATAGCATAGAAGAAGGGATAGGAACATAACCAAAGAAGATTAATCAAGTCCATAAAAAGAAAAGAATTAACAGAGAGTTCATATTGAATGCAAATATAGGAGACTTTAACATGGGAAATGTTATCCTAGACTTAGGACTAGATGTCAACATTTTGCAAAAGAAGAATTAGGAATCAATGGAAGAAACTACACCAGGGTATTCCAATATCCAATTGAATCTAGAAAACTAGTAGAGAGTGATTCCCATAGGTATATTGAAGAATACAATAGTGTATCTATATGGTGTGCACACCACAACATATTTTGAGGTAATAGATATGGTGGATGAGTCTATACCATTTCCAACACTATTGGGAATTGATTGGTATTTTGATAATCAAGCCATAATTAATTTAAAGACTAGAAAGATGATATTTGAAGATGGGAAATTTAGGGTAGTGTCACCTTTAGATCCTTCAGATTGTGAAATATATGTAGAACTTGTGCCTGATAGTGTTCTAGAAGATGATGTGAACCAACTATATAGGACTATTGCACGAGAAGAAGACTATGTGAATCCAACTGCAGATGGAGTACTCAGTTGGAGGAGTATCAATTTCAACATGTCAGATTTGGATACTGGAGTATAAAACTCACAACAAAGATTGCATGAAGTCTCTACTAGGAGGTGCGCCAAATTTACACGCGCAGTAAGATGGGTTGGGATAGATGTAAGACAATTTCCCATATTTATTGAAGAGGAAAATTTAGAAACTTCCCAACAGAGTTTGAATCAGAGGTTTTGGATGGTCAAATATTATTATTTTTGGATATAGCATTGAGGGACACACCTGCACGATGGCATAGTGCAGATAAGGAGGTAATTCATGACTCGTATCAGTGTAAGCGACTGATGCGCATGAGATTTGGTAGGAGTCAGCAGGATAGACCCTTACAAAAGTATGGTGGAAGAGGGAACAAAAGACATCACATAAATGATTGTGTCACTAACTGGATATTGGTACAACCAGGGGAATGGATGGATTAATGTTTTCATACATTAGAAGGAATACCAAGTAATTGGTACAAAGAGTAGGAACTGCACAGAGAAACTGTGAGTTGGGGCACAATGCAACAAGAGCTTTATTAAGACTTTTGCATTTGAAAGTGGTAATACATGGGTGGATCTAGCATTACAAAGGATAAAAAAGAAGATATTTGAAGATTCTGGGGTAGATACAGTGACAATAGACAAAGATTACAGAAAAAACACTTGAACAACTAGTTTATTGTTATCAGGACGTAGAGGATGAAGAAGTAGAAGAAAACCCATGTGACATACATATATTATAAGGGAAGGAGAAAGAGGGTTGGAAGGACCCCAGTTACAATCAAAATAATTTACTGCACCAATGAAGATTAAAAAGGTCAATATTGGGACTGAAGAGAATCCCAGGATAACCATCAATGGAGATTACTAGGACAGTGAGACAATGGAAAAAATAACTGAATTACTATGCGAATATAGTGATTTATTCATAACCACATTTTCATAGATGAAAGGGGTAGCAGGAGAACTTGGAGAAATGAAGATACCCCTCAGACCAGATGCAAGGCTAGTTAGCCAGAGACCATACAGATTAATCCCCATCTATAAGAAGAAAGTTAAGGCATAAATTGATAGAATGCTAGAATCATGAATCATAGAACCCGTGGAAGAATCAGAGTGGATTAGTCCAATGGTGGTCCAGGAAAATAAGAATCGTGGGATTATGATATGTGTGTATCTGAGGAAATTAAATGATGCATGCATGCATGATCCTTTTCTTACTCCATTTACAGATGAGGTTTTAGGGAATGTGGGAGGACAAGAAGTATACTCTTTCACAGATGGATTTTCAGGTTACCATCATATCAGAATTGCTCCATAGGACAAGTACCAAACTAGATTTGCAATAGAGTGGGGGTCATATCAGTACACATTTATGCCATTTTTTTTAAGAATGCACCAACAATATTTTCCAGAGTAGTAGTAGTTGCATTTAAGGATTTTATACATAAATTTTTAGAAGTTTATCTGGATGATTGGACAATATTCAATTTATTGAAGGACCATGTATAAATTCTGAGGTTAATGTTAGAAATATGTAGGAAATGTCAGATTTACTTGAACATTAAGAAATGTATATTCAATACACTGTTTTTCTTCCTATGTGGACATATTGTATGCAAACAGGGATTGATAGTAGACACTGCAAAGATCGTTGTTATTGTTAATTTACCACCACCAAAGTCAATGTGCCAGTTGAGAGAAACAATGGGCCCTGCCGAGTACTATAGGAAATTCATAAAGGAATATGCAAAGATTATTACGCCCATGGAGAAGTTACTAAAAAAAGACATTTGGAGTTTGAGTGGAATGATTAATGCCAAGAGAGATTGGACATACAAGGGAGAGAAGATGGTGACATCACCAATTCTGAGATTTCCAAATTTGGAAAAGGAATTTCATGTGCATGTGGATGCTTCATCCATTCGCGGTTAGGCGATATTGGCACAACCAGGTGAAGAAGACATTGATTACCCAATATATTTTGCTAGTGAGAAAGTTATTTGAGTGCGAGAAGAACTATAATTTACTATAGAAAGGGGAAGGTTTGGCTATGGTATATGTCATACATAAGTTCAAACATTATTTATTGGGTCAACGGTACAAGATGTTTACAGATCTTTCCGCATTGAAGTACGTAGTTAACGAGCCAATGTTGGGGGAATGATCTGTAGATGGATTCTGGTGTTTCAAGAATATGATTTTAAAATCATGAAGTAAAACCAGGGAAGTTGAATGCAAGACTATATCATCTATCAAAATTACTAATGGAGAGGAGCCAAACAATTTGGAGGATAATTTTTCTGATGATAACTTATTTTCTATTTAGATTGTTGATAATTGTTTTGTTGACATTGTTGGATTCTTAAGAACAGGAATGGCTCCCAAGGAATTTAATGTCCTACAAAAAAAAATTGGTAGTGCCGTTTCATACTATTAGTTGATTCGCAGGTCATTTATACAAGTTAGATGCAGATGGAATTCTAAGAAGATGTGTGATGGAGCATGAGCACTCCATGGTGTTAGCATAAACACATGAAGGTATAGCTGGAAGGAACTATGCAGGAAATACTATAGTACAAAATGTGGTGTGCATAGGATTATGGTGGCCTACAAAACATAAAGACACAAAGGAATACTATCTGGAACCTATGGCGTCTATCGGGAATGATCTGTAGATGGTTGTTATTGTTTCAAGAATATGATTTTTAAATCATAGTAAAACCAGGGAAGTTGAATGCAAGACTATATCATCTATCAAGAATTACTAATGGAGAGGAGCCAAACAATTTGGAGGATAATTTTCCTGATGATAACTTATTTTCTATTTAGATTGTTGATAATTGTTTTGTTGACATTGTTGGATTCTTGAGCACAAGAATGGCTCCCAAGGAATTTAATGTCACACAGAAAAAACAATTGGTAGTGCACGTTTCATACTATTAGTTGATTGCAGGTCATTTATACAAGTTAGGTGCAGATGGAATTCTAAGAAGATGTGTGATGGAGCATGAACGCTCCATGGTGTTAGTAGAAGCACATGAAGGTATAGCTGGAAGGAACTATGCAGGAAATACTATAGTACAAAATGTGGTGTGCATAGGATTATGGTGGCCTACAGTACACAAGGACACAAAGGAATACTATCAGACCTATGACGTCTATCAGAGGGTGGGAAAACCATCCACAAGGGATGCAATTCCACTTATGCCCCATGTAACTTTACATGTTTTTGATAAATGGGATGTGGATTTCATTGGGCCCATTAACCCACCAGCAAGGAGATCAGGAGCTAGATACATCATCACTATGACAAAATACTTAACCAAATGAGAAGAAGCAGCCTGAGTGAAGGATTGTAGCATGGAAACTATAGCATAGTTTCTCTTTGAGAACGTGGTGACTAGATTTGGATGATCCGGATTATTTTCGACATGAAATGAGAGCGGAGATATAATAAATAAATGCATAGAGATATCGCGTATATACAATATTATAACAGAAATATATCAGAGATGCAACCATAAACACAGAGATACAGTAATACATGATTTCTATTAATGAAATAAATGTACAGAGACTATAAAAAATACAGAGTGAAAGACTCGCTAGAATGGTGGTAGCTTATCTTTGAGAAGAGATGTGACGGCTACTCGCATTCACAAGAAGATCATTACAATGAGGCTTCGAAGGCATTTTTACAATAAACAGGAATGCCAAAAGTCCTAGACATCCAAAAACCTAACCCTAGGAGATGAAGCGCCAAAAGTCATGTGGGTCCCGTTTGGGTAAGTTAGTACATCAACTTCTCGAGGTCGTAACTTTTGCATACGATCTCCGTTTTAGGCGTATGATAGCTCGTTGGAAAGGTATCATAGAGGAGATTCATTTTGGGGGCTCAATCATGCCTTTGGATATCATTGAGAACCTCTATCACAAAAAACCTTCATTTAGGCCCTCAAAATGACCCCGGAAGTTAAAACCTGCTAAAAATAGTAAATTGCCAAAATTGCCAGAAAACTGTTTTGAGCCATTTGGAAAAGGTGGCTGGCCACCGATATCCACCTGGATCATTGGATATCCTAGAATTTTGACGATTGATTAGGGAACCCATTTCATTAATAGTACAATAAAAGCTATGACAAAAGAATTTGAGATACATCATCAGAAGATCACACCTTACCATCCCTAGGAAAATGGTACAATATAAGATTTTAACAAGATTCTAGAGAATGAATTGACAAAGATTTGTAATGTGAATAGGGACGATTGGTATTTGAAGGTATCAAAAATACTATGGGCTTAGAGGACTACATGCAAGAAGCTTACAGGAAATACACCATTTAGAATGGTGTATGGGCATGAAGCATCGGTTCCATTGGATTATTTAGTACCTAGTCTGCACATTGCAACAATCACCGACATGACATAAGAAGGAGTTGTGTAAGAAAGATTGGATCAGTTGATGGAGCTCGAAGAAGACATAATTTTAGTAGGATTCCACCAGGAAGTACATAAAGAAAAGGACAAAGCTTGGCATGATAGGCACATAAAGAAGAAAATATTTAAGGAAGGAGATCTAATTCTCCTCTGTGAAAGAATGTATTTACAACACCCTAGGAAATTCAAGATGCACCGGTTAAGGCCTTATCAGGTAGAGGCCATCACAAATGGAGGTGTTGTGAAAGTGAAAGATCTTGTAGGGAAGAATCTCAGAGGATTTGTGAATGGAATTTGACTAAAGTTGTATCAAGACAGTTGACCTAACAACATGAGGTGAAAAAAGAGATAGAAGGTATGATTGTACATATTGTATATAGTAGATGTTAGAAGAGAAGGAAAAAAATCCATAAAAAGAAGAAATGTAACAAAAAGACAAAGAGATAGGAGAATATAGAAGTTTTTTTTTTTTAGAATTAACAGTGCGTCGCAGAAAAACCAGTGTTGAAGATACTATCCGCTGGAAAATAATTGACAAGTACAAAAGTGGAGCATGCAGGAAAAAGGGAAAAAGTGAAAGATGTCAGTGAAAAACAATTGTCATTTCGTTGTCC
>SNQJ01S0076739.1:0-19831 GCA_010110895.2 Picea sitchensis
ATGAGGTCATGACATTACCTTTTTTCCTCCCACCCAACCACTCACATGTGGGCATTGATTTATCTTTAGCACATTAATCTTCTAACCATAATGTGTTATAAAAGACATCACCAATGAATTTACATAAAAGAGTTTATGTCAAAGACATCACCAATGAGTATAAATCGATATTATGGGTAGATAAAAGAGTTTACACCAAAACATTACAAATGAGTATATATCAATACAATGGATCACATGAAGTGTAAAATCGTGAAGAATGCCTAAGTTATTTATCAACGATAAAAGTCAAGACATATAGTTGACCAAAAAGATGACTATATGGCACATCAATTCATTAACTGTGCTAATTGTGTGGGTAATCCTTCAATTATAAGGATTAAGTAAAGAGGATGAATCAAAGGAAGTTAATCAGACTTTGTACAAATTAATGATAGACAACCTACTTTATGCAAAAACTTCAAGGTCAGATATTATGCAGGAAATAGGGTTAGTTGGAAGGCTTCAAGCAACACCAAAGGAAACACATGTGCAAGCAGTAAAAAGAATATTCAAATATCTGAAAGGCGCATTGGATTTTGGTTTATGGCATTCCAAATGAAAATACTTTACTCTGACAACTTACATAGATGCAGATTGGGCAGGTAGTGTGGATGATAGAAAGAGCACCAATGGTGGAGCATTCTTTATGGGAAATAGCCTGATTTCTTGGTTCAACAAGAAGCAATCATCGATCTCTCTATATATAGCAGAAGTAGAATACATTGTAGCATCAACATGTTGTACACAAGTGCTCTAGATGAAACAAATGTTGAAGGGAATTAAGGTAGAGTATGATCAACCCATATCAATATTGTGTGGCAATACCAATGCAATAAACATTTCAAAGAATCTAGTTATCTATTCGAAGAAAACTTACATTGTGATCAAATACCATTTTTTAAGAGAGAAAGTTACAGAAGAAAAAAATCAAGCTAGAATATATTGGTACAAAATATTAGGTTGTTGATATATTTACAAAACCCCTTCCCAGAGAAATGTTTGAGTATCTCAGACAAAAGTTGGGGGTATTACCTATGATATCCAATCACTGAAGCACTACAAGAGGAGAACAAGATCAGGGGGAGCTGGAAAAAAAGAGAAGGTTGTTGGTTGCAGAGAAGAAAAGCAAGAGTGCAGTGTATGGGGGAGAAAATCCCTTTGCCATTGATGTCAAAGGGGGAGAGTAAAGATACATGGGGAGACTTTCAGGAAGAATTCAACTTAGATGAGAAAACAATTGTGAGATGTATTATTACAACTGACTGAAGGAGTATCAGAATTGACTGTGGTTTCCATCAATGAAAAAAGGGGAGTTTTTTGGTAAATTGTTGTCATTGATGTCAAAGACAAGGGGAGACTATGAACGTCTCTATGAGTTGATGATATTTTGTGTGTTTGGTTGTCACTAATGTTAAATATAAGAGAAAGGAAAGATGAATGATATGACCCTATTGAAAATAAATAGAGGGACGAGATTGAGGAAGGTATGACGACTATGAATAATAAATCCAAGTGAATTCAGGTCGCAAAGTCATAAGGAGAAATCGTGAGACTGGAAGTTGGAGGAGATGACCCTGTTGTAGACCTGGGAAAAAAAGTGTAGAGAAACAATGAGAGTGATGGATTTGAAATATTAGGACACAACGAAATCGTATTTGCAATAAAAACTTATCCCACATTTGTGAGGAAAAACGTGTTAAAAAATATTATAATGAAAAGTGCTTTCACATAAGTTTGAATGGGAGTGGAAGAGTTGTGGAACCCTACGCAACATGTTATATTTTAATTTGTGGGGTCCACGTTACATCAGATACCAGAGTACCATAACATTTTCTAAAAATGAATTGCTAAAGTTTTCGAGGGCCTGATGGCCCGATACCTTATGGGATGATGCCCGAGTGGGATAACTTATATGCCACATCAACATCCACGCTTGAGCCTCATGGATACCATGCCATATTCCATGCCAACACTATGATTGCATCCAAGAAAATACGGAAATCCATTTGGAGGCCACCTCATCCACCATGTTATATTGCATATTGGATCACAGAGAAGTTGAAGATGAAAGGTTGAGATCTCGGGGCCTGGTAGACCCAGTGGTTGGAAGACATGGTTACAAGGTTCCATACTGGCATGTCACATATCTGAAGATCATATTGAATGCTTATCAGTGGAAATTTGAAATCCCAGGGGACTGATGAGACAATACCCCTGAGGGCCCAGTGGCTCAGTGCCTCAATGGGTCGGTAGGTCGGAGGCCACGTCAACACCATGTCAGAGCCATGAAATCCGACACATTGTTAGAGTAGGAAATTTTGGGTAAGTTTTGGGAATCATGCAGGATCAATGCAAACAAAAGATAGTTAGCGTATTTAAAGGAGTTAGCGCACAAAAGATAAAAGTTAGCTAGGAGTTTTTGGAATTTTTTTCCACATTGTTACAGGCTAAGCCCCAATGTATATGTATAAATATGTAATGGGTTTTGGTTAGAAGGGAGTAGTAACATTGAATAGAAAGGAATGATTGGTTGAGCAGTTGATTAGCTCGTCAGTTTAGTGTTGCATTTTTGTCGATTGGATGAGTATGAGTTGCGTTGGATGTCAGTGGAGAGGTATGTGTGCACTGCAGTATAGAATGGCTTGGGAAGGTTTGGGGTTTTATTGAAGATTATTGTATGAGTACAATCCACACCCATTGTAAGAAATACTATGAATGAATAACATAAGAAGCTAGCCATTGTGGACATAGCCCAGTTTGGGGTGAACCACATTAAATCCTTGTGTTCTAACGTGTATGTTGTTATGATGTGTTTTTCTTTTTGTTCATTGCGCACATAGAATGGATGATTAATGATTAGCATGAATATGTATCTGATGGTTTCGCGCATATTTTGAATGGTTAAGTAGAATTATTATGTCAGATGTTATGGTATTGTTAGGTTTTTTCATACAAAATATATGAATGAATGTTAAGTAAACAATAAGGATGAATGCCTCATATTCCCCCATGAATGCGGAATCCTGGTTCCTACAATGCCCATAGGTGCCTCGGGTGATATTTCACCTGCTTGTGGGTGATGCTGAAAGGGTCGGTATCTTGGGATTTGTTGGTGAATTAATGTTTAACCCCGGTTTTGCCCACTGCGCGCCAACAAATGGTTATGTTGGTGGGACCGTGATCTACGAATGAGGGGGATGTGGAGGCCTACTAAGGAGGATATAGGATAATGGTTGAATACTAAGGAGATCGCGTTTGCAATAGATTAGAATCACAATCCATATATCAACGTAGAAGAATGGTCATAAAGGTATGTTTTATAGATTTTCATGAAATTCTCTTTGTTGACTTCTGAAATGTGTTAGCAGAGTGGATCCAGAGATTTATTGAACAAATTGGAAGATATCGAACTACGGTTCCGAGGAATTGGACTCTTAAATTGATTTGACAAGTCAATGCAGTAAGCAATAAGACATCATGCGCAATTGACTACTTGTTGGATAGTGTGTTGGGAGGTTATGTTATTGAATTTTCCATAGATTGTGCGCAATCGTACAATGTTTTTGAGAGAGAATTATTTAAAGGACCGTATGGAAGATGATTGAAGTCAATATGTACGTGGATTAATATTTTTCTATGAGACAAAGGAGTCATGACAATGGAATCTATTTTTTAAGCACCTTTGTGCACATAGGGGAACCAAGGACTGACCAGGGAATGATCTGAGCATAGAGAGGGATGAAGAGAAGGAATGAGGAATGAATGGACTGAGGATGATGAGAGAAGAAGAGTGTGCGATGAATGAAGAGATCAGAGTGTTGCATAATGGTAAGAGATTTAGACTGAATAAGAAGAGGACTATGACTTAGAGAGAAGGGAAACACAGTGAGATCGAGGAAAGAGACAATGGTGAAATATTCCAGATCGAGGAAAGTCTATGCACAAAATAAAATATATGTCAACTCAGTCTAGTAGAAGAGGATCCCATGAAAATCGGACTTTTCTTCGAACCCACAACCCTGTGTGCATCGCCAAGAAATTAGGTAATATTATAAGTTTTGTCAATTCTATTTAGTGAAGGAAGTAAAGATAATAGTAGAAGTAATCAAAGTAGTGGAAGTAGTACGTCGAGTCAGAATCAATTAGTGTTATCAGGAAAGAATACCACGCAAAATACAATGGTGGGAGTAGACCCCACCTTAAGGATGCCTCTCTTTCAAGGGGTTGGTTCAGAAGATTCAGAACAACATTTGTTCATTTGTGACACAATATGGAATGTAAAGAACGTCCAGGACAATGATATGAAGATTGCATAGTTGGAAACAACCTTCATATATCGCGCACTATTATGGTACATGAAATATCATAATACTACACATGTGGGTCATACGAGAACATTAGCAAAGGTAAGACAAGATTTCCTGAAAGAATTCCAGAAGCCTAAGTCTAAGTTGCAGTGCATTACAGCGTTGAAGGAGATTAATCAAATAGTAATTGAATCGGTATGGGACTATGATAAAAGGTTTAAGACATTGAAATACCGGTTAGCGTTCTAGATTCTGGTTGAAAAACATAGCGAGTGGTTCATTGCAAGATTATTGTTGCATATACATTTCTCATTGACACAATTGAATATTGTGATGCAGTTGGAAGCTCTTGAAATCGCTATGAAATTGGAAGCATCCACTGTAGGAGAGAATAACGTGGGGATGGATCAAGTTCAGTCACAGTTGGCCACACTGACTATTCAGTTACAGGAAATTATGAAAGGAAAATAAAAGCGTGAGGGATTATGGTGTATCACCTGTAGAACAGAGGGTCATCATAAAGATGAATGTCCATCTTTTTAGTAGTATTTGAATATGGTAGCACCAAACCCATTAGGGATATGGTGCAATATTTTCAAGATGGTGGGTAACCACCATCATAATTATCCATTGATGCAGAAATACCAGAGCACTGTAAGGAATTTATTTTGCAATTTTTGTAAGTCTGTCGGACATGACAAGAAGGATTGTCATGCATTTGACTTAATTAGAGAGTGCATTGTATATGATTATAGAGTCCAAGGTGAAGAATTAGAAGGGGGAGTCTCGCAATTCAATACTCTCAGAGGAGGTTATAATCAAGGAGGCATAGGAGGCTTCATAGGCCATGAAAGAAGAGGTTTTGGTTGAGGAAGAAGACATATTGTATGTTATAATTGTAATTAGCCTAGACATTTGTCTCGATATTATCTGAATCCCTACATGAATTGTACGTATTATGGAGCACTAGACCATGCAATGAAGCATTGTCCACAATTGATTGTAAAATGGCAGGAGAAGAGGAACACAAATATACATATGATAGCAGTCGAGGCACGTGACCAACAACCTAAGATAATAGTAGTTACACGTGGAGGGATAAGAACCATAGTGGATGCGACAGATCAAGGGAATATAATCCACCAGTGGGTAAGGAAAACAACGAAACCTACCCCATTGTTTGATCCCCAAAAAGAGAAAGAGACCTACCATCAAGAAAGAAAATAATTGATTAGAGCATATTAGATAGAATCAACTTCAACCATTCCACCCTTTTATGATAAACCATTGATTTTTTATATGCCTTTAGTCTATGAACATTCAGAAAAGAAATATGAAAAGGTAAGCACTTTGCAAAGTTTCTTAAGAAGTTGTTTAAAATTAATGAAAGATAAATCTGATTTGAGTAGTATGCATGGAATGATTGGCCATTGTGCCCAAGAGAAATAGATACATGTCACACACAGAGCACTTAATTAGGTGCACTGAAAAAAGAGAACAAATAGGGAGTTCTGGATCAATGTGCAGATAGGTGATTACGACATGGATAATATAATTTTGGATTTGGGGTATGAGGTGAATGTTATCCCAAGACTGACTTGGGAGATGATGGGCCATCTGAATTTGAATTGGTCTCCTATATAGTTGATATTATAGAACCAACATAAGATCGTTCCAGTCGAAATATTGATAGGGGTAAGTGTCAATATTGATGGAGTGCACAGTGTGGAAGACTTCAAAGTGATCAAAATAGTGGATGGTAGTACATTGTATCCAGCACTATTGGGACTTGATTATGAATTTGATAATCATACTATCATTGATATAAATAAAATACATATGGTATTCGAAGTAGAATACTTGAAGGTTATTGTTCCTTTAGATCCTACTGAAGGAAGGAGATATGTAGAACCAAAAAAGAGGAAAGAACTTGATAATATGTATAATATGACTGCACAGATGAAATATTATGTGAATCCTACAACTAAACGAATACTTAGTTGGAGAAGTATTAAATCATGCATGTCAGAATCAGAAGAAGCCTTGGAGAATTGGTAGTAGAGATTGCACGAAGTATCGACAAGGAAATGTGCTAGGATTACCTACCCATTGTGATGGATTAATGGAACGGAAACAGTTGAATCTCCAAGGTATGATGGACTAACTGATGTAGTTTCTTTTATAAGAGAATTTTAATTTAAAATATCATATCAACAAAGACTACTATCTTTGGATGTTGCATTGAAAGAAACCCCTGCAAGATGGTGGGTTGTGCACAAGGATGGAATAAGATATTGGTAGCAGTGGAAAAGGTTATTACAAATAAGATTTGGAACAAAGAATGAAAGTATAATGGATTAAGTTGTCCAACAGACCATATTACGAAGTGTACCATGACATAGAGATCAATACCTCAACAAGAATGAACACATTTATTCGTGCATACTCTGGACACCACTCTGAAGAATTGGTACATAGAGATAGAAGTGTGTAGAGGAACAAGATATTAGGAAGAGTTGACCAAGAACTTCAAGGTAACATTAAACTTTGAGAATGATGATTCTTTGAATGATTCAACCTTGTAGGTTATAAAAAATGATATTTTTTCATCTGAGGACTCGATAGGGTCCATACCTTTGTATAGTGTACCTATATCTACTGCAATAGTTGAAGGCATACTGGATTGTTATAATGTTTCTCAAGCAGATCAGGAGGATGAAGACCCTAGGAATTTGTAGATACCAGAAACTAAAGGGGACTGTGCAGTAGAAGAACCGGAGCTTGAGTCATCTATATACCCAAATCCCTTAAGAACATGAAAAGTGAACATATGTAAACAATATAATCTTAAGTTTTCCAACATAGGATAATATTGGAGCGACGAGATAGTTGAGAAGATTGTCGACTTACTGTGCGAGTATCCAGATTTGTTTCCAACTACATTCTTAGAGATGAAAGGAATCGCTGGAGAGTTAGGATAAATGAAGATTGTGTTGAAGCCATATGCCAAACCTATGAAGCAAAGACCATATAGAATGAACCCGACTTATAATTAGAAGGTAAAAGCATATATAGACAGGATGTTAGAAGCTGGAATTATAGAACTTGTTGAAGAATAAGAATGGATCATCCCAATGGTAGTTCAGGATAAAAATAAAGGAGGAATCAAGATATGTGTACATCTGAGAAAGTTGAATGATTCTTGTTTACACAACTCATTTCCTACACCATTTACAAATGAAGTACTGGAAAATGTAGGGGGTCAAGAGGCTTACTCTTTTACATATGGATTCTCAGGATATCATCATATCAAGATTGCATATGAAGCAAACATAAGACCACTTTTACACAGTTATTTTGTTTGGTTTGAAGAACACACCAACAATATTTTCCAAAGTGGTTGTCGCAGCTTTCAAAGAGTTCCTTCATAATTTATTAGAAGTCTACTTAGATGATTGGAAAATATTTATTTTATTGAAAGATCATGTTGAAACATTGCACTTAATGTTGGATACATGTAGATAGTACCAGATCTCGTTGAATTTGAAGAAATGCATTTTTTGTGCGCCTTTTTTAATATTGTTGGGCCATGTGGTATGTAAACAAGGATTGTTAGTTGACCCTACAAATATAAAGGTAATTGTTAACTTACCACCACCAAATTCAATGCAACAGTTGAAATCCACATTGGGACATAAAAGATACTATAGAAAGTTCATCAAAGGATAAAGATGCCAAGGAATTCTATGAGATTTGTGATGTTTGTCAGAGACTTGGAAAACCTTCCAGGAGAGATGAATTGCCCTTAGTAACACAAGTGACATGACAAGATTTTGATAAATGGGAAGTGGAATTTGTAGGGATGATTAATCCACCAAATAAGAGGGTGGGAGCTAAGTACATCATTATTGCGATAGACTATTTAACCAGATGGGACGAGGTAGAACCAATCAGAGACTACAGCATGGAGACAACTGTGTGATTTTTGTTTGAAAATTTGGTAACAAGGTTTGGATGCCAAAGAGTACTTATGAGTGATCAGGGAACTCACTTTTTGAATAGGACGATTGCAACATTGACAAAGGATTTTCAGATCCATCATCAGAAGAGAACCCCACATCACCCTTAGGAAAATGGCACAGCATAAGCATTCAACAAGATCCTAGAACATGAACTAACAAAGGTGTGTAATGTAAGTCAGGATGACTGGGACTTGAGAATTCCAGTAGTACTATGGGCATATAGGACTACATGCAAGAAATTGATAGGAAAGACTCCATTTATATTGACGTATCGTCAAGAAGTTGTGATGCCTATGAAGTTTATTGTACCAATATTTCACATTGTTGCGATGGTGGGCCTTACAAATTATGGCACAATGGAGAAAATACTCTCAGAACTAATAGAACTAGAAGAAGATTGGTTTGTTGCAGGTTTCCATCAGCAAGTGTAGAAGGCATGCAAGAAATATTGGCATGACAAGCACATTAAACAGAATAAATTTCATATAGGAGACATAGTGTTACTTTATGTCTAAAAGTTTTTGCAACACCTAGGGAAGTTCCAAATGCATTGGCTAGGCCCATATGTGATCCATATTGTGATAGATACAGATGTTGTTCAGTTAGAGAAACTGAATGGAGAAGTTGTCGAAGGATTGGTTAACGGTAGTCATATAAAACTGTATAGGGACAATCAGGCTTCCACGTACTAGTCTCAGTGTGCAGTATGTGTGTAACACCCCAGGTTTTGAGCCCCATATTAAATAATGTATTTTGTTAATTGTCAAGAGGCCAGAGGGAACAAACAATTAAAAGAGGATAGTGTGCCTAAGAAATGTAATGTTTTAATCATTATTAATAATAAACACATCGTTGGATGCTAGATGGACAAGGACTAGAGTTATAGAGGGATATGATTCCACAAGAGAGGGAGCTTGAGGGGATAAGTGCTTATTTATTTTATATTACCCATTTTGTGTAATGGGGGGGGATCAGTTATGTGAGATCTTGGGGGAAGGCCAAGAGGTTCTTGACCCTCACGAATTACTTAAACCCATCCATGGCATGTTGGTGGGTTGGTTTTTTCTTCTCTCACTCTTGTTCTCGTCTGGTGTTGTTGTTGGTCGCCTCACTCATTCACTCATTCATTCGTTCGTTCATGCATGAACTCCATTGCTTTGTTCACACATTTTCCTGGAGATCTCACTCCATTCATTTCTGTCACCCGTTCATCTTCCCCATTTGTGTCTTGGCTTGGGGAAAGGAAAACGAATTGTTGAAGAGCAGCCATGGTATGGCTATAAAGGTCACTGGTGTAATCCAACCATGACTTGAGACCTGCATGTCTTAGATGTGTTGTCCTATGTCCAGCTTTGTTCACAGTTGCGAGTCTTTGTTCTAGCATTGAGATTCTGGACCAGTTGCGTTGGAGCTTTGGAAGGAGAAGGATTTCCTGAGGGACTGCATGGCAGAGAAGGGTGGAGATCCATTCTCTTGGGTGGTGCAGGTTGAGTAGAAGAGAGTTGGGTACTTAGATTGTTGTGAGTGCTGGGAAAGGGTGTGAGAGCTTGAGTGATGATTGGTTTGGGAAGCCAAGTAACACTTTGGAACCGTCCTTGTGGATTCATAGCCCTGGCTCGAGGGTGACATTGTTGTTGAGATCTGGAATAGTAGTGTCTACGGTTGGGTTGAATGACCTTGGTCTGTAGCCATTTGGTGTCTTCTTTTTATAAAGATAAGTTCTCTCTGCTATGGTATTATTTACCTGTATATGAATGTATTCCATTGTGTATTTATTTATCATTTAATTAAATCTTTAGAATGTGCATGCTTGTCGGTTGTTATTGTGCATGTCATTAGATCTTTTCTTTTATGCATCCTTATCAATTTAAAAAGGTATCAGTAAGAGAAATAAGTCTAAGGGTGGGCTTGAAGGTAGTGTACCCTGACCTATGGGTTGGCGGGGTATGTTACAGATTGGTATCAGAGCTTCTGGTTGAAACATCGGGTCGATATGGGTCGGGTATGTTGGTCAGAGTCTCGTGGTTGAGATTGAATTCTGACCGTGAAGTTGAAAATCTTAGGAGGAATGGAATTATAGAATCTACGTAGGAGCTAGAACGTCAAAGACACTTTGTAAGGGATCGAAGGATCATGACCGCCCCTTTTGAATTCAGGAGTGATCGCCACTATGGGATCAAGAGAGATCTGGGATCGTTGGATCAGAGGGTAGGTGAAAAAGGGTCATCCGATGAAGGCAAAGAAAAATTTTGAGTAGGTTTAAGTCTCAGACTTCAAATATGTGCATGGGTGATGTGAGTCATATATCTCATGGCAATTCGGAGGATCGACACTCTGGGAGAAACAAACCCTCATGTTACATGCAAGAAAATATTTTGAAGCCTGAAGATTCGAAGTGGTGGGGCATGATGGTGTCACCTAGGGGATGATGTGGACCCCGGAAGGTTAAGCAGTTTGGAAATTCGGCATTCAGGAGACTTGAGGAATGCAAGCATAAAATATTTCGAAGCCCGAAATTATGAAGTGGCGTGGCTCGTGGACCTCACCTAGGATGACATGGAAACATGGGATGTGTGCCATGTCTAAGCGATTTTTGAACATGTGGAGGATTGAAATGTTATTTAGGACGTGACACATGTCACCCGCCTGGTTGGGCCACGTGTCTACTTCTAGTATTTCACCACATGGCGACAGATCGTGCAGTCCAGAGACTAGGCACTCCAGAGGAAAAATATGTGACAGTTTTCATTGGGTCGAAAACTCCCGAAGACTGGAGTACATATCGACCGTTGATCCCATAAGACACATGACAGTAGATCTCGTAGTCCGGAGACTTGGTACTCTGGGGTTTTCAAGAATCTACAAGTGAAAAGTGTCAAAGCCTAAAGTCGCGAAGGCATGAAGACCGTCGATTTAGGATCCCTTCAGGAGATTTCTCAACCGTGGGATCAAGCAGTGGAAGGACAGGGTAAGAACTTTGTCAAATTATCACTCTGGGGGAGTTGAGCATCGTGGGAACTGAATGTACCAAACCCCCAGAGCATCGAATTAATAGAGGATCGTCCATCCCAACACTTTATTAAGTCACAAACCATCGATACCATGAAGCCTCCAGATGGGGGCGGGGTCATCCAATTGAAGGGAGATTAAATCTCGACCGTCTGATCCTTGTGGTGGAGCTATTGGAGATTTTCGGCAAAAGGTAACTACGGGAGGAAACATGAGTTGACAACATAAAATATATGAAGGCCGAAGTCTGGAGGACTTGGTCCCAACCCCAGTATCGTGCACAAGTAAAATGGAGCTTGGGTGGTAACTTAGTCACGGGTCTGTGACTTGCACAAGCCTCGTGTGAAAGAACACGAAGCAAGGCTCTAAGGAAGGGACTAAGCCGTGGATTCGAACCATGGTCACTTGAAACCTGGTTTGAGGGAAGCGCCTATGTAGAATGAAATTTTTTATTATCCAAGGATAACATGACGTTGTTATTTTGCAGAGAATGGGAATATATTATTCATGAACTAAGAAGAAGAAAAAAAGGACTTGTAGCATTGTTTGGCAAGTTTTTTTATATGCATAATTCTAACAAAATGGTCACTTGCACATTTTTAAGAATTAAGAGATTAAAAATATCAGCTCGAAATGAATATTTGAGAGATGGAAGAAGGTGAGGGAGCCTCCAACCATGAAAAAGAGGTCGAAGGCCAGAATATCAGAGTTGGTAATGTAGAGACAAAGTCCAATGGATGGAAGGGCAGAGGAGAGCAAGAAACATTAATAGAAACCATAAGAATCCTGAAAATAGAAGTGCAGAGATACAAAGAAGACAATGAGAGGTTGATGAGAGAAAAAATTCATATAAATTCTCGAGTGTTACAGATCTTAAATCAGTTGTAGAGGAAAATGAAGAGGGGATCAAACTCAAAACAAGAGGAAGAAGGTAGGTTTCGTGAAAGGAGAGATGATCGTGGAAGAGGTGGTTATTCAAGAATTGCTAGTAGAACTCATAGACATCACTCACCTCCCTACTCAATAAGGAATTTTTATGCATCAGAATATTCCATAAGTAGTCTAGAGGTGTCTCATGTTAGGCACCAAAGAAGGATATAGGAAGTGGACAGTTTGCAAGGAGAGATGAGGAAGCTTAAGCCACCCTCCTTTGATGGTAAAAAAGAAAGGGAAGATGATGTCGAAGCATGGTTTCTTGGACTCATGAGGTATTTTCAATTGCATAACTATTCAGCAAACCTAGAAGCTAGAATTTCCACCTACCATCTACATGGGAAAGATGAAATGTGGTGGGATCAACTGAAGCAAGTTGAACATATTAATGAGAATAGGATCACTTGGAATCAGTTCAAGAAGTACTTCTAGAAGGATTACCTCTCAAAGAATTTCTATGAACTCAGGAGTTCATAGAAATTACAAGAAAATGTAGGAGTTCTTTGAACTCAGGCTGGGAAGAATGACTATGGCAGAATATGAGAAGAAGTTCTTGGGGTTGTTAAAGTATGTCGGGTTCATTAATGATGAGAAGGTGAAAATAAAGAGCTTTCTAAGTGGACTGCCAGCCTTTTATAAAGAAACTATTAGGTATGATGAGCCCAAGACCTTGACTAAGGCCATCAGGAAGGCTAAATACCTGTATGAGCAAGGCCAGGGAAGAGAATACATGTAGAAATCTTGGAAGGATAAGAAGAAGGAGAAGTTTGATCAGAGGAGGAAAGGATTCAAACCTCCCTTCAATAGGAATGAGCCTAATAGAAATCATCAAGATCAATATGATAAGGGTGAATCCAAGAAATAAGACTCCTTGGGAAAAAGGGAAGACCACCTATCCAATGTTGGGGATGCAAGGAAGATCACATGTACAAGGATTGCCCACATAGAAAGGACAGAGTGAAGACTATGCACAAATTCCAAGAGGATACAAAAATCAAATATATGGGAAGAATCTATGCAGCTTTAGATGATCGACAAGCAGAGTACCAGTCCAATATGATCGAGGTGGAAGGTAAGATCATAAATCAACCTATTTCTATTTTAATTGATTCAGGAGCAAGTCATTGTTACATTGACCCCAAAATAGTGGATAGATTAGATTTGGAGAAAAGTAAGCTTGGAAAATCAAGTTTGGTTCAGCTAGCTACTGGAACCAAAAGGAGAATCCATGATATGGTCATAGGATGTTCCATAAGTCTTAATGGTGTGAATACAAATGTTGATCAAAATATCATACCATTGGGGTCTTATGATATTCTAATTGGAATGGATTGGTTGGACAAGCATCATGTTTCCCTATATTTTCATGGCAAGACATTTACATGTCTTGATGGAGATGAAAAATCAAGCACTGTGAAAGGAGTTCCAAGACTCGTCTCTATAAGGGAGATTTCATCCTTACAAATGAAGAGATAATTTAGAAAAGGATGCCAATTGTATGCATCCCATGTGGAGGAGCCAGAAAAGACAAAGGGGCCAAGCCTTGAATATTTCTTGATACTACAAGAATTCGAGGATGTATTCCAAGAAATACTAGGGTTTCCACCAAAAAGGGAAATAGATTTCTCTATTGATTTAGTGCCAGGAGTTGCACCGATGTCAAAAACACCTTACAAAATGAGCATGCCAGAATTAAAATAATTACAAATGCAGTTGAAGGAATTGTTGAAGAAAGGGTACATACGTCCAAGTGTTTCACCTTGGGGAGCACCAGTACTCTTTGTCAAAAATAAGGATGGAACCTTGAGGATGTGTATTTAATTTTGACAAATGAATAAGTATACTATAAATAAGAAGTATCCTCTATCCAGAATTGATGACCTCTTTGATCAGCTAAGAGGAGCAAAGATATTTTCAAAGATTGACCTGAGGTCAGGATACCATTAGGTAAGAATCAAGGAAGAAGACATTCATAAGACAGCCTTTAGGACTAGGTATGGGCATTATGAATTTGTAGTGGTGCCATTTGGACTAACCAATGCACCAACTGTCTTTATGTGCTTAATGAATGGCATATTCAAAAATTATTTGGATAAGTTTGTCATAATGTTCTTGGATGACATACTTTTCTATTCTAAGTTTGAAGAGGAGCATGAATATCACTTAAGACTGGTATTGCAAGTGATGAGAGAACATCATTTGTATGCCAAGCTGAGTAAGTGTTATTTTTTTCAAAATAAGATCCATTACTTGGGACACATTATTTCAGAGTAAGGCATGGCAGTGGATCTAGAGAAGATTGAATCCATTAGAGGATGGCCAACACCCAGAAATGTGTCAGAAGTCAGATCTTTTATGGGATTAGTTGGTTACTACAGAAGGTTCATAGTAGGGTTCTCTAAGATTTCTCATCCCATCACTTATTTGAAAAGGAAGGGAACTAAATTTGAATGGACACCTAAGTGTGAAGGGAATTTTAATCTGTTGAAGGAATTACTTACTAGTGCACCTGTGTTAAATATTTTTGACCCAAATGAAAGTTGTGTGGTATGTACAGATGCATGTAATGAAGGAATTGGGGGAGTCCTCATGCAAAATGGACATGTCATTGGTTATGATTCCATAAAGCTCAAGGAACATGAGAGAAACTATGCCACACATGACGTGGATCTTGCTGCCATTGTCCACGCCTTGAATATGTGGAGGAATTACCTCATGGGGAAGAGATTTGAATTAATTGGTTATGAGTCCATAAATCTCAAGGAACATGAGAGAAAATATGCCACACATGACGTGGATCTTGATGCCATTTTCCACGCCTTGAATATGTGGAGGAATTACCTCATGGGGAAGAGATTTGAATTAAGGACAGACCACATTGGCCTGAAGTATCTTTTTGAACAACCAACCTTGAATGCCAGGCAAACAAGATGGATGGAATTTTTAAGTGAATATGACCTTGATATCAAGCATATCAAAGGAAAAGAGGATAAATTTGTCGATGTACTTAGTAGAAGAGTGCATCTCATGCATGCTACTATTGTCAGTATGCATCAGTCAGACTTGAAGAGCATAATTTTAGATGATCTTGTTACAGATCAACATTACTTATAGGTAAAGGAAATATTACAATGAGGAGATGTACAACAGAAAATAAAGCAGTATGAGGTAAAGGAAGATGGATTACTTATGCATAAGAATAGAATCTATGTTCCTAGTTCCATAAAACTGAGGAATTTGGTATTGAAGGAAATGCATGATGTTCCTTATGTTGGATATCCCAGTTACCAGAAAACGATTACAACAGTAAGAAGCCAATTCTTTTTTCTGGGAATGAAAAAGGATGTTGTTGATTACATCGCTCGATGTATGGAATGTCAGAAGGTGAAGGTTGAGCATAGGCACCCAACGGGTTTTCTGCAGCCATTACCAATCCCAGAGAAGAAATGGGAAGTGATAACCATTAATTTCATAACTAAATTACCCAGGACAACAAGACAACATGATTCAATCATGGTAGTGGTTGAAAAATTAACAAAGGATGCTCATTTTGTTCCTATAAAAACAACACATACAGCGGCTAATATTGCATAAATTTACATGAGGGAAATTGCTAGGTTGCATGGGATACCTAGGACAATTGTCTCGTATAGAGATACAAAGTTTACCTCCAATTTTTGGAGGGGATTTTTTAAAGGATTTGGTAAAAATATAAACTTTAGCACAATATACCATCCACAGTCAGATGGGAAAACAGAGAGGGTCAACCGAGTAATTGAAGATATGTTGAGAATGTATGTGATGGATAAGCCATCTAAGTGGGAAGATTACTTACACTTGGTTGATTTTGCATATAATAATGGGTATCAAGCTTCATTGAGAATGAGCCCATTTAAAGCCTTGTATACTAGGAAATGAAATACTCCAGTGAGCTGGGACAACCCAGCAGATAGAGTGGTACTTGGGCCAGAGTTGCTCAAGGATATGGAAGACCAGATGGTTAAGATCAAGAGGAATTTAAAGGCAGCTCAAGATAGATAGAAATTTTATGGAAATAAGAACATGACAGCTAGAGAATTTAAATTAGTGGAGCATGTACTTCTGAAAGTGAATCCCAAGAAAATCTCTTTGAAATTGGGTAGTTGTACAAAGCACGCAGCCAGATTCTGTGGTCCATTTGAAATATTGGACAGAATAGGGTCAGTTGCATACATGCTTGCATTGCCTGCTTCTATGAGCGTGCATAATGTATTTCATGTCTCTTTTCTAAAGAAATATGTACATGATCCTAACCATGTTATTGATTGGCATATGATTCAGGTAGAGACAGAGGGAGACTTTCAGATTCAACCAGTGTGGGTATTGGACATAAAGGTCAAAATGCTCTAAAATCGAGTTATAGATCTGGTAAAATTTCAGTGGACCTGCTACAGTCCTGAAGATGCTACCTGGGAGCATGAATATGCCATGTGGGCAAAGTACCTGCATCGTTTTGAATAAATTTTGATATTTTGATCTCTATTTTGTATGTGCACTGAGGACAGTGCCAAAATAAGGTGGAGGGGATATAACACCCCAAGTTTTGAGCCCCATATTAAATAATGTGTTTTGTTAATTGTCAAGAGGCCAGAGGGCCCAAACAACTAAAAGAGGCCAGTGTGCCTAAGAAATGTAATGTTTTGATCATTATTAATAATAAACACATCATTGGATTCTAGACGGACAAGGACTAGAGTTATAGGGGGATATGATTCCATGAGAGAGGGGGCTTGAGGGGATAAGTTCTTATTTATTTTATATTACCCATTTTGTGTAATGTGGGGGGGGATCAGTTACATGAGATCTTGGGGGAAGGCCAAGAGGTTCTTGACCCTCACGAATTACTTAAACTCATCCATGGCATGTTGATGGGTTGGTCCGTTCTTCTCTCACTCTCATTCTCGTCTGGTGTTGTTGATGGTCGCCTCACTCGTTCACTCATTCATTCATTCATGCATGCATGCACTCCATTGCTATGTTCGCACATTTTCCTAGAGATCTCACTCCATTCATTTCTATCACCCATTCACCTTCCCCATCTATGTCTTGTCTTGGGGAAAGGAAAACGAATTGTTGAAGAGCAGCCATGGTATCGTTGGCTATAAAGTTCACTAGTGTAATCCAACCATGAATTGAGGCCTACATGTTTGAGATGTGTTGGCCTGTGTCCAGCTTTTTTCATAGTTGCTAGTCCTAAGAATTCAAGCATTGAGATTCTGGACCAGTTATGTTGGATCCCTGGAAGCAGAAGGACTGCCTGAGGGACTGCATGGAAGAGAAGGGTGGAGGTCCATTTTCTTGGGTGGTGCAGGTTGGGTAGAAGAGAGTTGGGTACTTGGATTGTTGTGAGTGTTGGGAAATCTTGTGAGAGATTGAGTGTTGACTGGTTTGGGAAGCCAAGTAACACTCTGGAACCATCCGTGTGGGTTCATAGCCCTAGCTCGGGGGTGAAACTGTTGTTGAGATATGGAACAATAGTGTCTACGGTTGGGTGGAACCTCCTTGGTCTACAGCCAGTTGGTGTCTTATTTTTATAAATATAAATTCTCTATGTTATGGTATTATTTACCTGTATATAAATGTATTTTGTTGTGTATTTATTTATCATTTAATTAAATATTTAGAATGTGCATGTCGTTAGATATTTTATTTTATGCATCCTTATTAATTTAAAAAGGTATCGGTAAGAGAAAGAAGTCCAAGGGTGGGATTGAAGGTAGCATACCCCAACCTGTGGGTTGGTAGGGTATGTTACAATGTGTACCATAGTACTTGCACCATAATGTATTATAGACAAAAAAAGAAGAAAATAAATAAAGGAGTTTGAAGGTTGGAAGAAAATGATAAAGTCCCTCATTCATATATTCTATGAGGAATTCATCCAAAGGAACAGTTTGAATGGATGAAATAAAGGATGAATTCCTCATATTCCCCCATGACTATGGAAGCCTGGTTCCTATAGTCCCCATATGTACCTTGAGTGATAATTCACTTGCTTGCGGGTGATTTCGAAAGGGACAGTATCTCGGGATTTGTTGGTGAATTGATGTTTAACCCTGGGTCTACTCACTTCACCCAAAAAACATTAGTGCCACATGTCAATCATCATGGTGTGTGAACAAGATCTGGATAAAGTGATGATGTCATAGCCACATCATCCAAAACATGTGAAAGGGGTCCATGTGGAGCACATTTCAGATAGAAGGTTGCTAGTGATAGGTGTCACATCATATGTCATGTGCCATGCCATGACAACTGCAAATTGCACTATGGTTAGTACATGTGTCATGGAAGGATTAAGCCACATGTTTCAGAGAGTGCACTGTCATATAAGATATCGGTGGAATATAAGAGCATTGGATACTAGATCAGAACTAAGCTTGAGGATGAAAATTTGAAGGCTAGGAGGGATGGTAGGCTGGTAATCAGGTAGACCCAGTGGGCTGGTAATCAAGTAGACCCGAGGTTCCTGATATCCAGGGAAGAAGAACATATCAAAAAATAAGGTTTAATCGAATAGATGATCTAATGATTTTTTAGTGTTATAGTCATTTTACTTTTTTTGACGGCTAGTGAGAAAGTCAACAGTTAATATTTTTTTAAGGAAAATATCTAATGGTGGCTAAGAGATGTAGTATGTATGAAGATCACTTTCAATGGAAGGAGATTGAGATCAAAGGATTAATGTAGCCTAGAGATAGATGGATGTGATTAAATCCATGAACAATCCAATGATTGATGAAGTTTAAGGATCAATCTGATAACCAGTGATTGGAACACGCATGAAAATAGGAAAATTGTGGAATGGGTTTGAAGGATATTTTTATAGGAGAGCCAAAGGAAGTTAGAGCCGACCCCATGAGCATGATTCTCTCTATATGTGGACAAATCTATGGAGGTATGAAGTGTATGAATAACGATGTCATGTTTGTCTTGTGGTGTGTGTGTGTGTGAATAAGAGAAGAGTAATAATACTGAAGTGAAGCTTTGAGGCTCCAAGGTCCAAGGACTCTAGAGAATGGAAGAGAAGAGAATGCAATTGTCTAAGGGTGGTTGGGAGGTGAAAGGTGTAAGGAACTTCTGAAATCAACATATTGTAAACTGGTGGAGAGTGTTGTGACAACAAAGACAAAGTAACATATTTGTGTAGGTAAAGGCCTTGGTATTTTTGAGATTAGTGTTCTTGCAGGTTGTTTCCTACAAATATTGCAGATGTAGGTTGGTACCTACAGACATTGTTGAGTTGGTGCTCAGCTGAGGAGATTGGTGTCTCTTGCAGTTTGGTTCCTGCAAACATTACAGTTGTAGGTTGGTGCCTATAGGCATTGTTGTGTTGGTGCTCAGCTAAGGGGATTGGTATCTCCTGTAGGTTGGTTCTTGTAAATATTGTAACAATAGATTGGTGCCTACATAATTTTATAAAGAAAATTTTGTGATTTTCTACCTTTTGGGTTTCCACGCTAAATATCTATGTATGAT
>SNQJ01S0076739.1:20261-33526 GCA_010110895.2 Picea sitchensis
AATTGTATGGCATGAAGGGGCCATGTATCACTTTCATGAACTAATCCCCCCAAGACTTAATTAAACCATAATGATCTAATAATCAAGGGACATGATCAATTTTTAAAGGACTTTGGGTTAACTCCCTTACTAAGGTCCTTTACTTGGCCCAATAATCCCCCTTGTCTTTCCCCTCTTATAGAGTCATAGCCCCCCTTATTTTTTCCTTCTCTATAGTCAATGATGTATTTTTTATTAATATTCAATGTTTGGCTACAAATAAAATCATTTGGAATATATATGTTCATCATGTATATACACAACACTAAATTAGTGCTCAAAACTAGGGTATTTCATTCCCCTTCGCCTAGATTTTGCATCGTCCTCAGTGAATATCACCACTCTATACAATATTTTTTACATAAAAATATGAAAAAAAATGCAGATATGCCTCCCACATTACATCCTATAGCTCCCATGTTTCTTATTTAGGGATGTAATGGGTCAATTTGCCTTTACGTGCCCCATAAATTAATTCTTGAAGACAATGACATTCATGACCAATATACACATGGGCTATACCTAGAAGTCTACTTCTGATTCCACCTAAATCAAAGACCAATTAATGACATGGTTGGGATTATGCATAGACTTTTTCAACATTGACACATGAAACACATTATAAATTTTTATGGTAGAAAGAAATGAAAGAATGTATGCAACATGTCTTATCCTATCCAAGATCTCAAATGGACCACAATATCTAGTTGCCAATTTAGTGCAACTCCCCAACTTTAATGAAATTTTATTTGGTTTCACTTTCAGAAACACATGCTCCCAAAGTTTAAATTCCCTTGATATTATTATTTTATCTACATAACTATTTTTCCTATCATATGTTTCCTTTAAATTCTACATGATATTGACCATTTTCTCTTCCATTTCTTTGAGCAATTCTAGCCCAAGTACTATCTTTGTTGGATTGCCCTGACTAAATGGAGTATTGCGTTTTCTACCATACAAATCTTCAATGGAGTCATATTCAATGTATTTTATATCCATTCTTATAGGAAAATTATACTAAACATAAGTAATCCTCCCACTTAGATGGCTTATCCATCACATACATTCTTAACATGTCTTCAAACACTTAATTGACTTTCGATGTTTTCTCATCTGTTTGTGGATGATAGGTTGTACTAAAATTCAAATTTGTACCAAAACCCTTGAGTGATCCCTTCAAAAAGTTTGAAGTAAACTTTGGATCTCTCTTTGAAATAATTACCTTAGGTATCCAATGTAACCTAACAATATTCTTCAAGCAAATATCTACATATTAATTTCCTTATGAGTTAACTTAACTGGAATAAAATGAGGAAATTTGGTTAATTTTTCCACCACTACCATTATTGAATCATGTTGCCTTGTTTTCTTGAGAAACTTAGTGATGGAATCAATGGTTACCACATCTCATTTCCACTTTATAATTGGAAATGGTTGTATAAAACTTGTTGGATATCCTTGTTCAACCTTTACTCTTTGAAATTCTATGCATATGGATATACAATCATCCAAAACCTTCTTCATTCCTAGCCAAAAATATTGACTTCGTATTGTTGCAATTGTCTTTTGATAACTGTTATGTCTAACATATGGAACAATACACATTTCTTTTTAAATAGTTTCCTTAATTCATAAGAATTAGGAACATACACTATGTTTTTATGCATAAGGATGTCATTCTCTTCCAAATTATGATCTTCATACTCTATTGGGCATTCTCTTGTTGTAAGCCTTCCTTGATCTGAAGACAATGCTCATAAGGGGTAACAACATCAAGAATTATGTTCCTAAAATCAAATTTGCACATACTAATGGTTGTAACATTTTGTGCATGTACTCTTCTATTTAGTGCATCAACAAACTTGTTCTCCTTCCCTCTAATACATTTAATATCAAAGTCATATTTGCTAAGAAATTATAACCATCTTGTTTTCCTGGAACTTAAAGTATGTTGTTCAAATAAACATTTTAGACCATTTTGATATATTCTTAACTCAAACTTTCACCCCATCAAGTAATGGCTCCACATCTTCAGCCCATGAACAATGTCATCAAGTTCTAAATCATGTTGAACATAGTTATTTTCATGCTACTTAAGCTTCCTAGATTCATAACAGATTACATGCCCATTCTAATTAAGAAATCCACCAAGTCCTTCTTTGTAAGTATCTGTACATACCAATAAATCTTCATTTGGGTTAGCAATATTAGGAATGGGTATGCTAGTAAGCATTTTCTTTAATAACTAGAATATGTCATCACACTTTGGTGTCCATTCAAATTTAATTCCCTTCTTCTGTAAAGATGTAATGGGGCAAGCAATCTTGAAAAATCCTTCTATGAATGTTATATAGTATCCAACAAGCCCCATGAATGAGCTTACCTCGGCTTCATTCTTAGTTGTAGGCCATTCCTTAATACCTTCAATATTCTCTATATATACTACTATTTATTCCTATGATATGATGTATCCCGAGTAATAAATTGTTCCTTGATAAAAGGAACACTTTATTGACTTAACAAACAACTAATACTCTATTAGTACTTGTAGTACTAACCTCAAGTGATCTTCATTCTCCTCCTCTGAATTTGAATAAATAATAATGTAATATAAGAATACAATGACAAACTTATCAAAGTAATTTCTAGCTATTCTATGCATTAAGCACATGAAGGTAGCTTGTGCATTTATTAGTCCAAATGGCACTATTGTAAATTCATAGTTCCCATACCTATTTCTAAAATATGTCATATTGATGTCTCCATCCTTTATCCTTATCTGATGATATCCTTACCTTATATCTATCTTCAAAAATATATTTTATCCTCTCAGCTAATCAAATAGATCATCAATTCTTGGTAAAGGATATTTATTTCTCATAATGACCTTGTTCAACTATCTAAAATCAATGAACAACTACAAAGTCCCATATTTCCTCTTCACAGAGTATTGGTTCTCCGCAAGGAAATACACTTGGGAATATATACCACTTCTTTAACAATTCTTCTAATTTCATTTGCAACTCCTTGAATTCAACCGTACTCAGTATGTATAAATTATTTTGGTGGTAAACCTGGTATCTACCCAAATACACTTGCATACTCCTGTAGCACTAGAAATTCCTCAATATTTGGGATTATACACTTTCTTTGTAAGAATCGATGGTAGAGCAAAGTTCCCGATTATAAAGTTTTAGCACAGACTCTAGTTCTCTGGTTATGTATTGGTATGTAAGATTTCTTGTTTAATGACAGACAGTCTTCTCACTCCATCTAGTTTTCATCTTATACTAAGAGAATTCGTGAACGAATGATTCGTGCGAATTGTTGCAATTATGCTATGATAAAGGATTTGTTGTTGCATCGTTGTAGTCTCTAGTTGTAGCATTTGAATGTAAGAAGATATTGCGTTTAGACGCCTTCCCCTACAGTCTGTTAGAAATCCGATGTTTACAACATACCTTTGCTTTTCTCCTATACAAGTCTTCCTCATGCTCACCCTTACTACAACTTACTGTCTGAAGTTTATCTAAGACCTTGTTTGCCCATGCATGCACGGCCTAGTTTCTGAGTTAGAACCACATCGTCTTGAGTTAACTTCCATTTGATCACCCCATTAAACAAATCGTGACATAAACTGATGGGTGTCGGGCTCTGCTCCTGCTGCAATATAGGGGTGACTTCTGCCACTAACATGTCTGGCGCCGTTGCCGGGGACGAAGTTGAAAATTTTCCCCGGGATTGAATGACATTGAGCCTTTGATTCTGAAGGTGCATCGGGTATCAGAGCCTTTAAAGATTGCTACTATGCACCTGGCGACTCCATTGTGATGACTCTGTTGGGGAGAACCTGTTCTATTAGTTGTGGCTTTCAGAGGCAGACACATGTGGTCCCATCCACAGCTGCCTCTAGCTACACCTGGAACTGATCTAGAGGTGGTCCTCAGAAAAGGAAAGGCCTCTGAAGAAGAAGTTGCTACCGCCGAAACAGGTAATCCACCATCTCCTTCTGTATGAACTCCATTTTCTCCTCCTTAGTTTCTTAATAGGCCTCTTTCTAAGGTTTCCCGTTTCCTGAATTTTGGGAGTGTTCCTGCTGAGTTTTCCCCTCCTGGTCTGGGATCGGAGGGAGAAATCCTTGTCACTCCCCTCTCCTCTGAAGCTGCACCTTGGCGTAGACCCAGGACTACAGAATATTTCCCCACTCCTGTCTTTACTACTCCTCCTCTGGTTACTGTTACTACTCCTGAGAAAAGACGAACACCTATTGACTTGAGCTCATTAGCTTTCTCCTTAAATCCCCTCTTGTTTCCCACTCCACTTCGAGACTCATTCCCAGTAGCCCCTTTGCGAACTCCTTCTCCTCCAAGCTCTCCTCCACCTAATATTCCCATGGTTGGTGCTAATCCCCCTCTGAATAGGATGGACGCCATATTTGTTGCCAGATATTCTCCCTTAATCCTACCCCATCCTATGAATCCTCTCCCTGCTGGAGATTACTTGAAGTATATGCCCAAGTTCACTGGGGAAGGGGACATAACTGCGAAAGAGCACCTGGCTTCTTTCTATAGTTATGTATACAACCTTAACATTGAAAATGAAGATGTATGGATGAGAGCCTTCATCCAGAGCTTGGATGGTGAGGTGAGGAAGTGGTTTAGAGGATTGGCCCCGAGATCTATTGTTGGGATTGAAGCCCTGGATAGTGTTTTCTTGAGGCAGTGGAGCGATAGGAAGGATTTCATGTATTACATGACAGAATTCGGATCTTTGAAGAAGATGGATGGAAAGTTTGTCTCTGACTTCTCCAAAAGATTCAATAAGATGTATAATAAAATTCCTGCCGAAATAAAACCCTCAGAAGCCTCGGCCAAGATTTCTTATATTGAATTTCATATGCTAGTCGCGTTTATTTTGATTTTTGTCTTCTATTGAGAGAAAGAGGGTCTAGTGCGTTTGGCCCTGATTTTTGTCTTCTATTGAGAGAAAGAAGAGTCACTTCCTTAGCTCAAATAAAAGATGCAGACATAGAAGTAGAATCCAATGTATTAGCAGCTGATAGACTAAGGAACAAGGCCGACGCAGACAAAAGAAAGGGAAGATCAGAAGCCTCCACTCCTGGCCCATCGGTGCCCCACCCTCAAGTGGATGAGCTGACCAAGATGGTGAAGTCTATGTCTGCAGAGATGGAGAGAATGAAGGTGGAAGGGAGGCAAGCATACAAGGGCCCTCAGAATGTTGAAAACAAAGGAGGTTTCAGGAGGCCAAACAATATTGCTTCCCCGACTGTGCAAAGGGAGAGGGGAAGAGACAAAGAAGACCAGAAGATTCAGGCCCCTTTTCAAAACAATTTTGTGGTCGAGGAGGAATAAGGGGAAACAAATGAGCTTGATCCTAAAATCCATTGCTTCGGAGACACTCCTCCTTTTCCGCATCTCACTCAATCAGCATATGAGGAGTCTCTCATGGACAGTCAGCTAAATGAACTGAGCAAGGGAGACAAGACTAGTGGCGGCCAAGGCAGGTATGATCTGCGTTCCAAGAAGAAGACAGGAGCACCTGATGATCTTGAGCATCCCACTAGAACAGAGAAGCCTGCTAAAGAAGTAGCGGACAGTTATAGAGGTAAGAAGACCCGACCGCTCTCTCCCATAGCTTAGAGTCATGTTCCCGAAATAAGAGAAATTTCGAAGCTTACATCTTCTTTTAATTTCGAGCATGAAATCCAAAAGATCAGGATCCCTATCCCCCTAACCGAATTGATTAAACATGAAGGGTTTAAGAAACACTTTTCTGATCTTTTGCAGTCTAAGGCTTCATGCTTTCCCATAGACTCCATTAATTTACAAGATGAAAAGCCTACAGTTATTCTAGGTCCTATGGTAGAAGATAGGAATGACTCATCCCATCCCTTCTACACTTCCTTGAACATACATGACAAGGTACTACACAACTTCTTGATGGATTCAAGGGATTCTCACAACCTCATGCCCAAAACTGTCATGGAAGAATTAGGGCTAGAATTCACCCGAGCCTATCATGACCTCTATTCCTTCGACTCTAGGAAATTTCAATATCTCGGGGTTATCAAAGACCTGGTCGTGACCTTGTTTCAATTGCCCATGAAAAGTGTGGTCATGGATATTGTAGTGGTTGATGTCCCCCCCAAGTTCGGTATGTTGTTATCGAGATCTTGGATAAAAATACTGGGGGGAACTTTGCAGATGGACCTCACATATGCTACTATCCCAGTATTTGGAGGAGAACATAGGAGGCTATATAGGGAAGCCCAGTTGGCCTATATAATCAGTGGTGAAGCCAATCCTACCAACCATCCCATTTTTTCCTTGGACACTGATTTAGGTTCCAGTTTACTGTCACTCACTCATGCTCCCGAGGCTCCTCTTGAACTCAAAAATAAGCTCACCACTCCTCATGAGATTCTTCCCTCCATCACCCCCGTCTGGAAAATGTTTTTTGATGGAGCCTGTTCCAGGGAAGGCGCTAGTGTTGGGGTGTTTTTTGTGTCCTCTTCTCAGGAAACCATGTCCTTGTCATATAAGCTGGAATTCGAAACCACCAACAATGTGGCAGAGTATGAAGCCCTTGTTCTAGGATTGAGAGCTGCAAGGGAAATGGGAATTCAAGAGGTAGTAGTGTTTGGAGATGCAGAGTTGGTGGTCCAACAGATCAAAAACACTTATCAGGCTAAGCACCCTCGACTCAGAAATTATAGAAATTAAGTATGGGACCTAATTGACAATTTCTTCTCAACCTTCAACATCTCTTTTATTCCAAGGGAGGATAATGCTATGGCCAATTCTTTAGTTGTTTCAGCTAGCCAGTTCAAGGTCCATCATCCGTCTATGGCCAAATATGATGTTGAGATAAAATATAGGCCCTATGTACCGGACAATGTTAAGCATTGGAAGGTATTCGAAGATGATCTGGAAATCGAGAAATTTCTCCAATCTGTTGATGAATTTTCTGCGTTGCACATTGATAAGGATCCTAATACAGAAGATAACCCTCACCCTGAGGTGTTTTTAAATAAAATTGCTAACCACCAGATCATTCAGCTACCTAGCAATCACATTCTGAGGGGACTAATTCCTTTAGAAAGATTGTTCGATGGGAATGATGTGGCGGTAAAGGATAGGTTTTCAGGTGAAGATGCTAACACAGCCAAGTGAAACATTGGCACACCGGAGGATCCTTAGTTTGTCAAGCTATCAAGGAGTTTGACCACAGAACAGAGGGCCAAATATACTGAGTTGTTGAGAGAATTCGCAGATGTGTTTGCATGGACCTACGAAGACCTCAAGACGTATGACACATCTTTCATTGAACACAAGATCCCACTGAAGGAAGAGGCTAATCCTTTCAGGCAGAAGCTAAGACAGATAAATCCCATGTTGTTGTCTATCATGGAGAAAGAAGTGAAGAAGTTGTTAGAAGCCCAGATCATCGTCCCCTTGAGATACTCCGAATGGGTGGCCAATTTGGTTCCGGTAAGAAAGAAAAGTGGAGAAATCGGGCTTTGTGTCGACTTCAGGAACCTGAACAGGAGCTCAAAGAAAGAAAATTATCCCCTGCCCAACATGGAGCACATATTGCAGAGGGTAACCGGTGCATCTAGGATTTCCATGATCGAAGGTTTTTCTAGCTACAATCAGATATCGGTCATGCTTGAAGACAGAGAAAAAACGGCCTTCACCACTCCTTGGGGCACATTTATGTATGCCAAAATACCATTTGGACTGATGAACGCAGGAGCGACATTTCAGCGATCCATGGACATAGCCTTCATCGGGGAGAGAGATAGGTTCATGGTGATCTATCTGGATGACATAACAGTTTTCTCCAGGTCTGACGAAGAGCATTGTTGTCACCTGAGAAAAGTTTTTTCGAAGTGTCGTAGGTTTGGCCTTTCTCTAAATCCCAAGAAATATTTGTTTGCTATGGAGGAGGGGAATCTATTAGGTCATATAGTATCAGCAGAAGGAGTGAGGATTGATCCTAGCAGAGTGGAGGCAATTCGGACCCTGTCACTTCCCAGATCTAAGAAGGAAGTTCAAGCCTTTCTGGGAAAGATTAATTTTCTGAGGAGATTTGTCTCGAACTTTGTTGAGTTGGTAAAGCACATCACAGCCATGCTCAAGAAGGGAAATGAAGTGAAATGGACCGCTAAACCCAGGGAATCTTTTATCCAAATAAAAATAGCATTGACTGAGGCACCTGTGTTGATTAGTCCTGAATATTCCAAAGATTTCCTAATCTTCTCTTTCGCTTCTTTTGATACAGTAGCAGCGGTCTTGTTGCAGAAAAATGAGGAAGGGCGAGAGCAACCCATCGCCTTCTTCAGCAAAGCATTAAGAGATGCAGAGGTCAGGTATGAAATCATGGAGAAGCAGGCCTATGCCTTAGTGAAATCTCTCAAAGCTTTCAGAGTCTATGTCTTGCACTCGAAGGTGACCGCATACGTTCCTTCAGCCTTTGTGAAGGACATCCTTGTACAGCCCGACGTTGATGGGAAGAGGAGTAAATGGATAGCCAAGATCCTGGAATTTGACTTGGAAATAAGGCCTACCAGATTGATCAAGGGTCAAGTCTTAGCCAAGCTGTTGGTTGAAGTTAATCTCAAAGATTTGGGGGTGGATTTCATCAATACACGATCAGAAAATCAGCAGAATCAGTTGTCCGACGTAGGCCCTCAAATAGAACCCTTGTTGGATCGATGTCCTTGGTATAAGGATGTCATATATTTTCTGCAGGAGTTGCGGCCCCCAGATGGCCTGCAAAGAAACAAAGCAAGAGCTCTGAAGCTCAAGGCATTCAGATACTTCCTTATTGATCAAATTTTATATTGGAAAGACCCCCTGGGGGTGCTTTTAAAATGCATGGGTCCACGAGAGGCCAACAAGATCATGGTCAAGTTTCACAGCGGCCTATGTGGGGGGCACCATTCCTGGAAGACCACATCCCACAAAATTCTCAGAGCTGGGTACTACTGGCCCACCTTGTTCGTCGATGTCCATAGAGGAGTTAGAGCATGTATCTCATGCCAAAGATTTTCAGGAAAGCAGCAGCTCAAGTCTCTGCCTTTACAGCCTGTAGTTGTTTCGGGACCTTTCCAGCAATGGGGCCTAGATTTTATTGGAGAAATCCACCCTGCTTCCAGCGGACATCACAGATGGATCCTGACTGCCACGGATTTCTTTACTAACTGGATTGAAGCTATCCCCACCAGGAGTACTTCCCACAAGGTAATCATCGGGTTCCTGGAAGACCTCATCGTAAGGTTTGTCTACCCAAGAAAGATTGTTACTGACAACGCAGCCTCTTTCAAGGCTGAGCTGTTAGTCAAGTTCTGTGAACAGTTCAAGATCAAGCTGATTCACTCTACCCCATATTATCCCCAGGGAAACGGTTTGGCCGAGTCCTCCAACAAGATCCTGATAAGGATCATCAAAATGTTGTTGGAGGAAAACAAAAGGGCTTGGAACTCGAAGCTAAAATTCACTTTATGGGCTGATCGGGTGACCACAAAGAGATGTATAGGCATCTCGCCTTTCCAGTTAGTTTACGGAGCAGAAGTTGTTTTCCCTTCTCAGTTGGCCATTCCCATAGCAAAATTCTTCCAGGATTATCAAGAAAATCCCAATGACATGATCAGAAGGATTCATCAACTGGTAGAAGTCCAGCAGGCCAGAGAGCAAGCAATGATCAGAATTCAAGACCATCAGCAGAGGATCAAGCAGGTTTTTGATAAGAAAGCCAACAAGGAGGAGTTACAGATAGGAGACCTGGTGCTGAAATGGGATGCTACTAAGCAAGATAAGGGTAAACACGGCAAATTTGAAGCCCTGTGGATCGGGCCTTTCAGAATCTCTGAGGTTTTCTCAAATAACACATACAAGTTGCAAGATTTGGAAGGCGAAGAAGTTTTCAGCAGCCCAGTAAATGGGCATTTTCTTAAAAAATGTTTTGTCTGAGCCTTCAGTGGCTCCTATGTTCTATAAATATTGTCCTTTCTGTTCTTCGTTTTTTACTTTTATTGTTTCGGCTTAGTAAATGACTCCATAGCCCAACAGCAAGGCACTGGAACTGCAAAATGAGTCCTTAGAGCATCACAGGGACGACTCTATCCCCCATGGAGCCTAATGTTAGCAACATTACTTGTCTTCGGCATTGGGATGACCAGGTCTGCAGGTTGCACGAGGAGCACCCAAGCACAGTGCATAGAAGAAGTCCTTTTCGGACTTAAAATCAAGCGAGCGGGCAAAATTATAGTGTCAACGGTCCGGATCCATCCATATGAGCAGATCAACGGTTGGTGGAAAATCGCAGATAGAGAAGTCGCGTCGAGGTTAGCGCAATGGATAGCGCCCATATTATGTGCGGGGAAGGATAGCAGTCGTCCATCCGGAGGACGCATGGCACAATATCTAGTCGCGTCGGCGTTTCGGCATTCGGGAGTTCAAGGGGTGAAAGTTTTATGGTGTTCTACATCTCGAAACCCCAAACCCCGAAAGTGTCGAAAGCGCCTAGAGTCGGGCCCGCAGTATCGTGAAGCAGCCTCAGTCGTTTATCCACAGGAGACACCTGGCGTGCGATTAGGTTCCTCGTCGTTTCGCCCATCGCGATGCCAAGGTGCAAAGAGTAGCTCTGTCATATTCTGATGTGCAAGGTGTCGGGAGTGTCCAGGACTCGGGCCCGCAGTATCGCCGAGTGAGTTCAAGACCGTCAGATATGAGAAGGACGCGTGGCGCCAAATTTAGCCATCTCGGCGTTTCGCTCATCGCGACCATGATAAGCAAGGATCATCTCCTCCATATTCGCGAACGCCGAAAGCGCCTTCGAAGAATAAGTGCAGGTTCGCAGCCCGCGGTCACTTGAGAAAGGAAAGGAGTTATGCAAAGGTGCCAAAGAGTCGGGTTTTGCCGCAGAAGAAAATACAGCGTCAGCCAAGACCAGTTCAGCCTGACTTCGATCCTAGTCCTCGCTAAAGAATTAAATGAAGGTGAACATAGGTAGTTGAAACCTCAGCTCACTTATTGAATGCGAGGTATGGGGGTTCCGGCAAACAGTCTGCCTGAGATGGTCCTGTGCGTTGATTTTCTCCAAAGGGGCATGGTTGGTCCTCATCTGATCAGAGAAAGTCTGCGCACGCCATGTTGGCCTTTAATGTTGCAACTATTTCCCCTGCAGGAGCCATGCGCAGTTAAGGTGGCGTCTGATGAAAGTTATCCATCTGAATTCGGCTGAAGGGACACCACTCCTTGGATGACTGAACATGCCTCCAATAGGCAAATTTTGTTGAGTATATAGACTCAGTCTTGGTATTTTGTAAGCATCGATGGTAGAGCAAAGCTCCCGATTGTAAAGTTTTAGCACAGACTCTAGTTCTCTGGTTATGTATTGGTATTTAAGATTTCTTGTTTAATGACAGACAGTCTTCTCACTCCATCTAGTTTTCATCTTATACTAAGAGAATTCGTGAACGACTGATTCGTGCGAATTGTTGCAATTATGCTATGATAAAGGATTTGTTGTTGCATCGTTGTAGTCTATGGTTGTAGCGTTTGAATGTAAGAAGATCTTGCGTTTAGACGCCTTCCCCTATAGTCTGTTAGAAATCCGATGTTTACAACAGACCTTTGCTTTTCTCCTATACAAGTCTTCCTCCTGCTCACCCTTACTACAACTTATTGTCTTAAGTTTATCTAAGACCTTGTTTTCCCATGCATGCACTACCTAGTTTCTGAGTTAGAACCACATCGTCTTGAGTTAACTTCCATTTGATCACCCCATTAAACAAATCGTGACATAAACTGATGGGCGTCGGGCTCTGCTCCTGCTGCAATCCAGGGGTGACTTCCGCCACTAACACTTCACATCCCCAACATTTTATTGGCTACCTTTCCCTTTCTCCCAAGGATTCAACCATATTAAATCCACTCTAAGATAGATGGTTGGACTAATATGTATTAGAACTATTCCTAAGGAAAGGAGGTTGAAATATCTTCTTCCTCTAATCTTCCTTGTCCTTTTTCATATCTCTCCAAGACTTATGAAAATCCACTCTACTTTTGCTTTGGTCATACAAGTATTTAGCCTTCTTGATCATCTCTTCAAGAGTCTTAGGTTCATCAAACTAAATTTTATCATTGTAGAATGTAGGAAACCCAATTAGGAATCTTGTATATTTTCCTTCTCATCTTTAACATAGACAACATACCTCGATAACTCTAAAAATTCTTTTCATATTCTTCCATAGTCATATTTTCCAACGTGAGCTCGAAAAATTCTTGCATCTTCTTGTCGTAATAATGTTCAGAAAGATATTTTTATTAAAAATAGTTTTTGAGTTGGTTCTAGGAAATTGTCCTTTCATTGATGTGCTTAACTTGCATTAGTTGGTCCCACTAAATGGAATCTTTCCCTTGTAATTGAAAGTACTTCCTTATATGGTGAGATTCATCATCGCCACTTATTTTCGTGAAGTGGATGCATCAGCCACAACCTTACTAATTTGTCCCATATTTTATGGGTTGTCAATTTTAACTCATCCCTCTTATATATACCATATGAATTTTACCAAAAATGGTTGTAGTCCATCCCAACCACTTATTTTTATGAAACCTTGTTCTAAATGCATAATTTATAATGCATGTTGCATCATCTCAATGGATCATTATGTTATGTAAGGGATCCAAGTATTAGACACCTTCTCGACTTGATTGTAGATATGCATGATACAATTATAAAACAATGGTGAGAACATTAAAACCCCTTCAACATATCATCTAATTGACTTTATAGAACCCCTTCTTTCCTTATGAATTGGTTCATAAAATATTCCAAAGTAACTACATAAGTTTTCAATGGGAGATGGTATGAGTGGTAAATATGTGTGGCTAGTTCTCACAAATTTAAAATTTGGGAGCTAGGGAGATGGGCTTGATTATCTAGTAATACATTATTATTTTTTCCCATTCTTGTACATATGCAATGACATAACAAATTAAATTATTAGTATAAATATTGATTATGTAGATACCTTACCAAATGATTTGATTTTTCATTTTTGGTTAAAAAACTATATTCACATATACTTGGTTGTGATTTTTGAATTCTCTACTTTATCAATCATGTAATTCAAAATTATATTAACAAATATGTGAAAACAAAATATTAAAAACCTGAAAATCCAACTTAAA
>SNQJ01S0076740.1:12046-27858 GCA_010110895.2 Picea sitchensis
ATTAACAAATCCATATGATTCAGAGAAAAGTAATGTTAGTCACTCAACGAATTCAACCAGTGCAAGAAAAGGCATGTCAACTGTTCACTGAATTTGAAAGCCAAGGAGCTGAACTGGAATAGATCGTCATCACTGCAGAACAATGCTTAGGAGGGCTAGTGAATGACGCAGTGATCTAGGAGTTCACTGAGAAAGAGGTTGTAGAACTACAACAAGTCGAAGCATCTCAAGCCAAGATCAAAGCATTCAAGGTGGAATTTCTCAGACCAGAGTGACCTGGGATGAGTCACAGGTGAATGTTGGGGGCAAGTTGGCCCTTGACCAAGTTTGGGAGTTTCTTGGTCATATTGACCTATTTTGGGACTTTGACAGCCATCGAAGGAGGAGTGCAAGACGGAGTGGAGATATGTAACGGGATTTGGATATTGGCCCGTGGGTTTACCCATGCTTAGGTCGCTTTTGTATGTATAAATAGAAGGATAGGAAAAAAAAGGTAGTAGTATTCAAAGATGGGAATCTATGTGATGTATGCTAAGTGCAAGTAAGGTTTGTAAGTGCTTTGTGCCTATATGATATTTGCAGGACTAATTGACAGTCATTGTAGGAAGTTGGAAAAGGCTTTGTGTTGTAACGCAAGGAAGAAGGATCTAACGAGCTGCGTATATCTTTTGTCCTGTGCGCAGTAGGGTTTTGATGGCTTTGTGCTTGTAACTGATTGAAGACGCTAATAAGGAATAAGAATTGGTGGACATAGCCCCAGGGTGGGGATGAACCACGTAAATACTGTGTTGTTTCTTTGTGCTTGTCTCAATGTGTTTATGTCCCCATTTTGCTAAGTGCTATGAGATGACTGAATAGATTTGCTTATGCTTAAAGTGCTAATGATATGCAGGATTTTAGATCTAATACACATGTATGAAGATGCTTAGTGCTAATCTACCGGATCTAATATATTTTATTATTGTTAAGTGATGAAATACCTTAGATCTAAGTGAATGTTGTGATGCTCTGTGCTATCTGTGAAGTATAATAAGGGTTGAATATTGACAAATGATCTATTCTTAGTACTTTGTAAGTGATATAATCATAGATCTGTGTCCCAGCTAAGGTTGCAGACACCTGAGTCTTGCAACCACCCCTGCCTCTACCTTGGGTGAGAATTCATCTGCTTCGCAGGTGTTGCCGAAAGGATCGGTAGTTAGGGATTTGTTGGTGCACTCTTGAGCGTTGAACCCTGGGTCTACCCCTGTACCAAAAGTGAGGGAAACCAAATAAAAGGGCAACAAAATCTCATCCCTAACCATTTTTTCCACATGTCTTCATGCAATGAATGTATCTTATTACCTGTTTTAGTGCCACTGTAAAATCGTGATAATACAAGGCATCTCATTGTATGATATCCATTGTGGTTTGTTCCCATCTCTTTTTACTTCCCTCTAGGGCATCTCACATCAAATATTATACATGTTGGATACAATTATAGATGGATTCTTCTATGATGTTAGTTATGAAGGGTGCATGTGCCTGAGAACTAATCCATGCATAGTGTGAGACAAGAACAATCTTAGACTCAGGGAATTCATTTCTTATCCAAAGGATACAATTTTCATTCTGCTAGGCAACATACAATGAATTCTTCCACTAGGAAAGATTGATCACAAATGATGTAAAGGCCCTCAGGTGTATGTCTCCCACAAAAGGATTTGGATTCTATTTTGTGTCAAAATCCAGGAGAAGGTTATGATGCTAAAGTTCACACAACAGATCCTTATCATCTTTATTTATCTCATAATACACCTTCAAGAAGGTTTCTGCAAAAGTCACTTTCTAGGGCCTACATGTTGCAACTACTATAAAATGAAATATGAAGTGTCTGTGATTAAGGAATACTAAATAGACATGGGAAGGTGCTCTACAACTGAGGATGGATCTGAGAAAGGATCTCATCTGCCCTCTTTTTCCCTAAGAATTTTTATCTCGAATTATAGCTCAGAGGCTTTATCTACATCCCTTTCCCATCATTCCCATTTGCATCAATGTATTGTCAGTTTCTCAACTCATCTCTATCTCAAGTTATAGATGTCCTTTTTTGGATTCTTCTAGAGTAACTGTTCCTTTTTCATATGATTTAGCCATGCTTTTCCACTTGTCTAGGTTGTCCCTCAGCCAAAAGTCACCCTCAATGTATGTTTGAATCCAAACATCTTTCATGCATGGTACCTTCATCTGGGTTTCCTCATTTATATTTTCAAGGGGTATTACCTCCTCTTTTTCATCTCCTTTGTCCTTAGTCATAGTGTCCTTAGTTTGAGTTTCCTTTTTTATGTGCTCAGGAGGGATTACCTTCTTTGTTTGTTTTTCTTGGTCTCCGGTAAATACCTCCTCAGTTTTTTTCTCAACATCCATTCTTTCCAGAGGTGCCACTGTTTTTCCAACAATTTCTTCCTCCATGGATGATTTATCAGGTTGTTCCTTCAGTTTATCATAGACCTATTGGCTGAAATAAACCATTTGGGCGAGGAAATCAAGACTCATTTGTCACCTTTTTTATTTTTTACCTCAACCTTTTCACTGTCCTTTGTGATTTATGATATATTATTTTTAAATTAATATTTTTCTCCATAAGGGTAGAATGCAATAGTCTTAGGACATTACCTATAACGAGTTGATGCATGCTCCACTTGAGAATTTCCTTCTTGGGAAGTGTAGTTTGATCCCTTTCTTCCTTTGATATTTCAACATGATTTCCTCTCATCTCCTCTGCCAACTTGCGTGTTGTAGAAAACTTTTCACCCGCACCTCCTAAGCATCAATGCTAAGCACCAATTATTATTATTCCAAACCTACAACAACCATTTGAGATTGAGATAGATGCTTCAGATTATGTCATTGGTGCATTCCTCACTCATCATGTGCATCCAATGGCCTATCATATTGAAACACTATCTGATGATGTTCATAGATACCCCACCTACAACAAATATATGTACTTCAATGTGCAAGCATGTCGACAATGGAAGCATTTCATTATGGGAAAGTTAACGATCATCCACACTGATAACATAACACATATTTCATTAAATTTGGAAACATTTTATTATGAGGACTTCATCAACATTGACTTTATTGTAAATGACCATATTAAGTTAAGATAAGATAAAAATAGTTTTAGTAATTTCAAACTAGCTAGTGACCATGAATAGGTCAAACATGGGACTGCTAGGTACAATAGTATAAATGCATAGTAGGAGTGTGAAACAAACTTTTATAAGAAATAGTTTTGAGATAAATAATCTCAGTATGTTTAACATCCAAGTGAGATATTATTGGTATGGACAACAAACCCAACTCAATGTTTGAATTTGGTACCTAACAACTCCAATCCCCTTGCCACAACCAAGGGGGGTGTGGGTGGGAGTTTTTGATTGACGCAACCCTCACCCCTCGTAGCACGGTCACCTACACCAGGACCTTCTCTTCTCTCAGCCCAAAGAGTACAATACTCTTTTGTCTTCCTATCGGAAGATCTACCCACAGATTCTCCCTTACTCGATCCCCCCCTCTCTGCACTCGGAGGATCGAAACTTCGCGCCTTCACGAGTTCGAATTTGAATCCTAGACTCTCGGATCTCTGAGACCCGAGATGTTGGTCAATCGTTGACTTCCCTTACTCCGCTATCGTAACTTCGCTATATCGCGACTTCGCGATTCATGACGATCAACACTTACGGTTCCAACCGTCGATATGCGATGCGCCGAGATGTCGATCTCACGATCTCGCTCTTTCACGTCCTCACCACTTGCGAGACCAATCTCTTAGCCCTTCAAATCCCGAGACCCGATGTCCCGAGATCACCTACCACGTCCCCACTCTCATGGTCCCTGCGATCTACAAAATTTCTCGGAACTTCGCTCCTCGCGATCTCCATGGCCAAGTTTTCAATCGCTTCCATGCGAAACACCAATATGTCCAATCCATGAATAGAGTCACGCTCCTCATGATTCTGATCGATGCCCCTACTCTCCCAGACTTCAAACTTCTTCCGCCTCCACTGTAGACTTCACGTCCACTTTCTTCCTTGCTCAATCCCCAAACAAGAAGTGTCTCTCCACGAGACTTGTCCGTCAACCTGCATCTATTCTTTGCGACCTGTCCACGCACAACTTCGAAGACCTATCTCTTCTGGGCTTCCATGACTTCAATTCCTTCAGGAAGAATTCTTGCACGCACTCCTTGTGGAAAGTCTTCAAACATGGCCAATTGTTGAAGTCTTCTCGACTCTGCGCACACCTACAGCAACAGTCGTTCACTCCCTTGCTCAGAATCACAACTCCGAGACTTTGCCTAGCCTGCGCACGCCTTACACGGCTCCGGTGCCAAATATGCACTTCTGAGCTTAGAACAAAAGTTATCCCTACTTGAACCCTGCAGTCACGCACTCCTTGCAGACAAACTCAACTACACTCCTTTCAAGAATTCTCTGGTTCGATATAGAGAAACAATTGAAACTCACTCCTTGTTCTCACAGACTTCAGTTTCGAAACATGAAATCACATACACCACATATAAAAGCAAGTGCATAACAAGAAACAAACATTCATGAGCCTAATGTCAACAATACAGAGAGAATAACACAACCATGAAATTGAATCAAAACTTTTCTATTAATTCAATATCTGTACATGGAGGTTCTTCATACACTTCTCTGCTCTTCTCTCCTGAATGTTCTCAATGAATCTGGGTTATGTTACAATGTACAAAGGAGGGTGTGTATATCATGTTTCCCTCTCGAGCTCTAAGCTATCAAATCTACAATTAAATTCCTATCTAACTTTACATAAAGTCTATTAAATGCCTCAACTACCTAAGGACGTGAGCTATCCACTCAAGGTCCATTACAATGTACAAGTGTGCTTCATCAAATCAACACATTAATGTTTGGCGCAACAAATATCTAGGTGTTTCAAAATTTTGGTGTTGGCACTGTCCAACTGTTCTTCGCTTTCGCGTTGGCTCGCTTGCCGTGGGCGATGCTCCTGCATCATACTCCCTCGCTTGAAAATTTTCATGGGCTCCTGTCCATGATCTCCTGCACGGTCTATCCATGCTTCTGTATCATCGCTTCAGTTTCCCAGCTGGCATCCTCCACTGGGTGATTCTTCCATTTGACCAGATACTCAAAATACTTTTTTCTTCTAGTCTTTTTACCCACTCGCTTGCCTAGTATGCATTCCATCTGCGGCTTCTCTGCAACTGGAAATTGTTTCATCCACTGGATCATTGGTTCCTCAGTCTCTGCTTCTCCAGCCTTGTATGTATATAAGTCTACGATATTGAATATCGGAGATATCCCGATACCATCCGACAATTCAATCTCATATGCATTCTCTTTGAATTTCTTCAGAACCCTGCATGGCCCGATTTTCTTCATCTTGAGTTTATTGTATGTTCCCCTTGGGAACCTTTCTTTCCTTAAGTGCACCAGAACTAGATCACCAACTTCAAACTAAAGTTGTCTCCGATGCTGATCGGATCTGCGCTTATACTCTTGATTTGAACCTATTAGTCGCTGCTTCACCTTACTATGAAGTTCCTTCATCGCCTCAGCAAACTCTTCTGCACTAGCGCTACTAGTCGCAGTCTTCTCTGAATCTCTCAGTTCAGAAACACCTCTCGGTTGTGTCCCATAAAAAATCTGAAATGGACTCTTGCATGTACTCCGAGTCACTGAATCATTGTATGCAAATTCTGCCTGTGGCAATATGTTGTCCCATCTGCTTGGTGTTCAGTCACCAAGCTTCTCAGCAAGTCTCCCAGACTCCTGTTCACTACCTCCATTTGTCCATCTGTCTAAGGATGATAAGAAGAACTAAACGCTAGATTAGTTCCTATCTTCTTCCATAGCGTCCTCCAAAAATGACCTATGAATTTGGTATCCCTGTACGAGACTATGCTTCTCGGCAATCCATGAAGTCTAACAATCTCTTTGAAAAATAAGTTTGTGATGTGGGTCGCATCGCTGGTCTTCTGACACGGAATAAAATGTGCCATCTTCAAAAACCTGTCCACCACCACAAAGATGGAATCAACCCCTCTCTGCATCCTTAGCAGTCCTAATACAAAATCCATACTTATTGCCTCCCATGGTCTCTCTGGTATGGGTAATGGCTGATATAACCCTGCATTTTGATTTCTCCCTTTTGAATGCTGACAAATTCGACACCTGTCAACAAACGTCTTGGCATCCACTCGCATGCCTGGCCAAAAATATGATTCTCTTAATTTGGCAAATGTCTTGTCTTGACCGAAATGTCCGGCCAATCCACCGCTGTGCTTCTCTTTCAACAGGTTCTCCCTCATGGAGAAAATTGGAATACACAGTTGATTGCCTCTAAACAACAATCCTTCTTGGATCATGTATTCTATCCACGGGCTCCTATCTCTGAGAACTGGATTCTCAGTTGCTTCATATGCTTCTCCGAAATCTGTATCTCTTGTGTACATGTCCCTGAGATTCTCAAAACCCAAGGTTTTGACTCTGAACTCCTACAGCAACAAACATTTCCTGCTCAAAGCATCAACCACTTGTTAGCAGTTCTTGAAATGTGTTTAATCATAAACGTGAAATTCTGCATATACTCAGCCCATTTTGCATGTTTCTGATTCAACTTATCATGTTGACTCACAAACTGCAATGCATGATTATCACTATACAGTATAAATTCATTTGGGATCAAGTAATGCCTCCACTTTTTCAGCGCATGTATGATAGCATAAAATTCCTTATCATACGTGGAGTATTTCATCTTCGCGTCATCTAGCTTCTCGCTGAAATATGCAACTGGTCTGTCATCCTGACTCAAGACCGCTCCTATGGCATACCCACTGGCGTCACATTTCACTTGAAATGTCTTCTGAAAATCTGGCAACACCAACACTAGTTTCTCTGTGATCTTCCGCTTCAACAGATTGAAGCTTTTCTCAGCCTCTACTGTCCAATGAAAAGACTTGTGTTGCTTCTTCACTATGTCCATCATCGCTGCGCTAATTCCACTAAAATTCCTGATGAATTTTCTGTAGAAACTAGCCAACCCATGGAAACTTCTCACCTCGAAAACATTTCTCGGTGATGGCCAATTCTTTATCACATCCACCTTCTCTGGATCCATCCTCAACTCATTTGCCGAAATAACAAAACCCAAATAAATGAGCTCTGTCTTCATGAACGAACATTTCTTCATGTTGATCAACAACTTCTCCTACTGTAGCTTTCTCATCACAATGGCCAAATGTTTCAGATGTTCAGCCTCTGATTTACTGTAAATCAGTATATCATCCAAATAAATGATAACAAATTTCCCGATGAACTCCCTCGGGACTTCATTCATCAACCTCATAAAATTACTTGGCGCATTTGTCAAACCAAATAGCATGACTAGCCATTCGTACAAACCTTCATTTGTTTTGAATGCGGTTTTCCATTCATCACCTTGCCTCATGCGAATCTGGTGATATCCTCTTTTCAAATCAATCTTTGAAAAATAATTTGCCCCACTCAGGCAATCCATCAGATCATCCATTCTCGGCAGTGGAAATCTGTACCTGATGGTGATTTTGTTGATCGCTCTGGAGTCTGTACACATTCTCCAGCCTCCATCTTTATTCGGACTGAGTACTGTCAGTACAACACATGGACTCAAGCTTTCCCTGACCAATCCTTTGTCCATCAAATCTTGGACCTGCCTCTTGACCTCTTCATTTTCTTGCGGCGTCAACCTGTACGCGACTTTATTTGGAAAACTTGCTCCTGGTATGAGGTCTATGTGATGACTCACACTTCTTATTGGTGGCAACGAATGAGGTAATTCGTCCACTATGATGTCAGTGAACTCTTCCAACAGTTCCTGAACTTCAACTGGTAAATCATCCACTCTTGTGCTAGTCAGAACGATTCTCAGTTTTCTAACAACAAAGAACTGTGGATCTTCCCTTTTCTCCATCTCCGTGAGAAGCTCCTTCCCACTCATGAGAAGTATTGTATTGCTTAATTCCAGCTTCACCTCTTTATCCTTTATCGGAAGCAACTTATGGGTTCTCCCATTCTTCTCTAGAGTATATGTGTTCATTCTCCCATCATGACTCACATTTCTGTCATATTTCCATGGTCTACCCAGTAACAAATGACATACGTCCATGGGAATAACATCACACAAGATCTTATCATTATATCCCCCTATTTTGAACTCAACCAAGCATTGTTTGATAACACTCACCTGATGTCCTTTCTGTAGCCATGAAACTTTGTATGGACTCGGGTGATTAGTCATTTCCATCTCTAATTTTTCCACCATCTCGGCTGAAACGAGATTATCCGTGCTACCACTGTCCACGATAACCTTGCATTTTCTGTCCTTGGCTGTGCAAGCTGTTCTGAACATTCTGGTGCTTTGCACTGATCTATCCACCTCTTTCTCAGNAGCTTCACCTCTTTATCCTTTATCGGAAGCAACTTATGGGTTCTCCCATTCTTCTCTAGAGTATATGTGTTCATTCTCCCATCATGACTCACATTTCTGTCATATTTCCATGGTCTACCCAGTAACAAATGACATACGTCCATGGGAATAACATCACACAAGATCTTATCATTATATCCCCCTATTTTGAACTCAACCAAGCATTGTTTGATAACACTCACCTGATGTCCTTTCTGTAGCCATGAAACTTTGTATGGACTCGGGTGATTAGTCATTTCCATCTCTAATTTTTCCACCATCTCGGCTGAAACGAGATTATCCGTGCTACCACTGTCCACGATAACCTTGCATTTTCTGTCCTTGGCTGTGCAAGCTGTTCTGAACATTCTGGTGCTTTGCACTGATCTATCCACCTCTTTCTCAGGTGTCAAAAGGACTTTATGCATTCCAAGCGATCTCCCGCTTTCTGCATCTTCATTCTCAGCATCACGCCTCTGAGCTTCTGCGATGTGAGCTTCTCCAACGTCCTTCTTTTTCTCTGAACACTCGAATGACTTGTGCCCATTCTTCCCACATGTAAAACATGTGATAACTCCACCTCGGCCTCTACCTCGACCTCTAGTATGAGGAAGAGTGTTTGCATCAGCATAATCACCTCGCTGATCATTCTGTTGTCCTCTCTTTTCAACATGTGGTTGCCTCTGCGAGGTTCCACCTCTTTCAACCTTACCCTGAGGTTTCTTCCATTCCTCCTCGGGCTTCTGGTATTTCTCCTAGGCAACTGCCTTGCCTCTGGGCTGACTACTGACTCGCCCTCACTGACCTTGCTTTTGGCTCAGCTTCTCCTCGGCTTTCAGAGCCATCTGGTAAGAATCTTCCACCATTCGGATGGTTACCATGCTCAATTCATCCTGAATGTCGTATCTCAGACCATTCAGGTATCTCGCCACCTTATCATCATCGCTCTCCCGATGACCTACTCTGATGTTCAGTCAGTAGAACTCCTCAGTGTATTCCTTAACTGTCATCAACTTCTGTCTCAGGTTCTGCATTCGCCTGAACAGTGTGATCTGATAATCCCTTGGGATGAACTTCGCTTTCATCTTCACGATCATTCGATCCCAGATTTTGATCTTTTTCTTTCCTTTGGAATGTCTATCGGCTTGTAGCTCGTCCCACCATAATGTTGCATGTCCCTTCAACCGGGTGACAACATGTCTGACTTTCTTATCCTCTTCGATATCCTCATAGTTGAAGTAGGTGTCAAGAGCTCTTATCCAATCTAGCAACTCTTCTGCATCCAGACTCCCTTCATAGACTGGGATATCCATCTTCGCCTTCGCACCCATTCTGGCGATGGCTTTGATCAACCGCTCGGTTGATGCGTCTTCTGCTGTGACCTGTTCTTCATGTCCAGCTTCTTCTTCAACCTCGGAATCACTAAGATCCCCTGCACCAACTCCGCATCTTTGTGCTGTCTCCATCTCCTCAAGCCTTGCTCGAACATCTCTCATCTGCCGCTCCATTTCTGGATTCCCTGCTGGTCTACCTCTTCTACTCACCTCCATGTCTTCTGGGTCTGGTGATTGTCTTTCTCTTCTAGGCGGCATGATGTATCCTCTTCTCTGCTATAGAAAGAAAAGAAATCCCCGCTCTGATACCACAACTGACGCAACCCACACCTGTCGTAGCACGGTCGCCTACACTAGGACCTTCTCTTCTCTCGGTCCAAAGAGTACAATACTCTTCTGTCTTCCTATTGGAAGATCTACCCACAGATTCTCCCTTACTCGATCCCCCCCTCTCTACACTCGGAGGATCAGAACTTCGCGCCTTCGTGAGTTCGAATTTGAATCCTAGACTCTCGGATCTCCGAGACCCAAGATGTCGGTCAATCGCTGACTTCCCTTACTCCACTATCGGAACTTCGCTATATCGTGACTTCGCGATTCGCGACGATCAACACTTACGGTTCCAACCGCCGATACGCGATGCGCCGATATGCCGATCTCGCGATCTCTCTCTTTCGCATCCTCGCCACTTGCGAGACCAATATCTTAGCCCTTCAACTCCCGAGACCCGATGTCCCGAGATCACCTGCCACGTCCCCACTCTTGTGGTCCCCGGGATCTAATAAATTTCTCGGAACTTCGCTCCTCGCGATCTCCACGGCCAAGTTTTCAATCGCTTCCATGCGAAACACCAATATGTCCAATCCACAAATAGAGTCATGCTCCTCGTGATTCCGTTCGATGCCCCTGCTCTCCTGGACTTCGAACTTCTTCCGCCTGCACTGTAGACTTCACGTCCACTTTCTTCCTTGCTCAATCCCCGAACAAGAAGTGTCTCTCCACGAGACTTGTCCATCAACCTGCATCTATTCTTTGCGACCTGTCCACGCACAACTTCGAAGACCTATCTCTTCTGGGCTTCCACGACTTCAATTCCTTTAGGAAGAATTCTTGCACACACTCCTTGCGGCAAGTCTTCAAACACGGCCAAGTGTTGAAGTCTTCTCGACTCTGCGCACACCTGCAGCAACAGTCGTTCACTCCCTTGCTCAGAATCGCAACTCCGAGACTTTGCCTAGCCTGCGCACGCCTTGCACGGCTCCGGTGCCAAATTTGAACTTCTGAGCTTAGAACAAAAGTTATCCCTACTTGAACCCTGCATTTACGCACTCCTTGCGGACAAACTCAACTGCACTCCTTGCTGGAATTCTCTGGTTCGAGATAGAGAAACAATTGAAACTAACTCCTTGTTCTCACAGACTTCAGTTTCGAAACATGAAATCACATACACCGCATATAAAAGCAAGTGCATAACAAGAAACAAACATTCATGAGCCTAATGTCAACAATACACAAAGAAAAACACAACCATGAAATTGAATCAAAACTTTTCTATTAATTCAATATCTGTACATGGAGGTTCTTCATACACTTCTCTGCTTTGCTCTCCTGAATGTTCTCAATGAATCTGGGTTATGTTACAATGTACAAAGGAGGGTGTCTATATCCCATTTCCCTCTCGAGCTCTAAGCTATCAAATCTACAATTAAATTCCTATCTAACTTTACATTAAGTCTATTAAATGCCTCAGCTACCTAAGGACGTGAGCTATCCACTCAAGGTCCATTACAATGTACAAGTGCGCTTCATCAAATCAACACATTAATGTTTGGCACAAAAAATATCTAGGTGTTTCAAAATTTTGGTGCTGGCGCTGTCCAGCTGTTCTCTGCTTTCACGTTGGCTTGCTTGACGTGGGCGATGCTCCTGCATCATTGATCAAATGACGGTGTTGTGAGGATTTACTAAGTGGAGTGAGGGTGCCTCCCTTTCATTTTCTTGATACAATTATCTAAATAGAAGATAAAGTTTCCTTCTTATTAGTGTCTCTAAGAATCACCAGGGAGGAGGTGATCATTCTAGTGGTGTTCAGTGGGGGAGGTAGATTGAGAAAGAAATATCTAATCCTAAAGTATTATCTCATGTATATTAATTCTAAGAACTATTGATCTTAGTATTTAATATATCTCCACTCAAAACCATGAAGTATATCAAGTGGAAGTGCTTAAATGGGGATTGAAGTTGGTCCTCTGTGATGGACATTGTCATGGACATAAGTAAATGAGTGACCTCTGAGAACCATCTAACCTAGCAAATTAAGTAATAGAGGAAAGGGTATTTGAAGAGCGGTACACAAGGAAATAGACCACTTAGAACTCGTTATCAATTAATTTTAATTTGTTTTATAAAAAGGTATATTTATTTATATTGACTTTTATTTCAAAAATACATCACATTTATACACTTGTGTTAATGTTTATAATTATAATATAAAATTCAATAAACAGCTCTATGTCTTGTTGGCTTATATGGGATTATTTCAATTACAAATAATTGATTTAAGAATTGAAATTTACAAAATATTAATATGGATGGGAAAATCAAATGTCATATTGATGCCAAAAGTTCAAATACATCCATATATGACACATCTCCAATGAGCCTATGTAGTCCAATTAACACTCATTATCAATTAATTTTTCTATGTTTTATTAACAAAGGTATTTTTTTACATAGAGTTTTATTTCAAAAACTACATTGTCACATTTGTAATATACTTGTATTAATGTATAGTGTAGGAAAATAAAATTCAACAAATGACTTTGTGGCTTATTGACTTATATGATATTATTTCATTTACAAATAATTGATTTAAGAATACATATTTACAATATGTTATGGATTGAGAAATAAAATACCTTACAAGTTTGAAGTCATTTATCTATAACCCATTCCATTATCCTAAATTTACAATAAGTTATGGATTGGGAAATCAAATATCTTATAGATCAAAAATTTTAATTTCATTCACCTATGACCCATCTGTTATAAGCAATTAAAAGTCATTAAGTGACTTTGTGCCTTGTTGGTTTCTAATATGATATGATTGCATTTACAAATTTTATATGATTTAAGTATACAAATTTAGAATAAGTTATGGATTGAGAAATCAAATATCTTTTAACTCAAAAAGTTCAATTGCATTCACCAATGACCCATTTCCCATTAGCCTAAATATTCCCCATAGCATTCATTTTCAAGTATATTATTCTAATTTTTGGGGTACGAAATGTATCTTTATTTACATGGAACTTTATTTTAAAATTTAAATTTCACATTTATACATGAGTATCAATACATATAAGTAAATAAAAGTCAATAAAAATAACTTTGTGCATCATTGGCTCATAAGAAATGATTTCAATTACAAATAATTCATTTAAGAATACAAATTTGAAGAAGAAATTATACACTAGAAAAATATTTGTATTGTGCAACAAGGTCAATGTAAAAGAAATTATAAACAATAACAAAAATGTATATTAATATCATTGTCAATTCTCATATGTATATATATAAATTCATTCACCAATTGAAAAATTGGAATGTACTTGTGAACAAATATTTAAAAGAAAATATTTTCATCTACTACAATGAAGTTGATGTTCTATTGAACATTCGAATGTAGTCACATTTCTCTTTGATACGATGAAGTTCTTAAGAAAGGGGAATAAAACATGCATAAGGAAAGCATCTTTCTCTCGTCCTGTATATGCTTTTATCATGGTGTGGTTTGGCCGATATCCAATGAATTGAGAAGTAGGCTTTGTTGTATCTATTAGAAATACATTTGATTCATTGTATCTATGTCCATATTGGCACCATACATCACTTAACCTTTTCTCATAAAATTGTATTGTACTCCCTGCTTTGATTTTTTTTTGCAAACGACAGTAGGAATTGTCCCATGTGAATTCAAAGTTTCCTATATCATTTGTTTTTCAAGTACTTGTCGAATGTACTTGTCAGTAAAATTTAATGTCCATATTGCAACATTGTAATTTTTTAAGTAGTATTTTAATACTTTTGAATGAAAAGACCTAAACAAATAGGACCTGTCACCAAACTCCCAATCTGGTTTTCTTTGAATATGGAAATTTGGTTCATCTCTGGTGGTATGACAAGAAAAATATTCCTTCCATCTCAACCATCAACAACATATATCGACTAATATTAATTCCCATTTGCATCTACTCTGCAACCACATATATAACATTAACATATATTCACTTCAATACTTAATTAATTAAATATATCAAAACATGTCATTTAAAATAAATTCAAAAAATATATTATTATCTATTATCAATTTTTTCATTTTTTATATAAAGGGAACATTGTGAGGAGTTAAATGAAAATGAAAAAATTATAATTGCACTGGCCCAATTCAAGGGAACAAAATAATGATATGTTAATTCAAATCACTGGTTTTTAAGAGTTATAATAATTAGTTAAATTGTAATTGAAAAATATAATTACAATGGCCCAATTCAAACAAGCAAACTAATTATGTGTTAATTTTCACATACAACCTAATACACTTTAAATTTTGAACAATATACAACTTAATACAATTTTTTAACTTTTATTAAATAAGAAAAAAAATTAAGAACACATTGAACCACCCTTCAAATCAATAATTTTTAAGAATTATAATGATCAATTAAACCACGATTGAAAAAAATAATAGCAATGGTGCAATTCAAGCAAATAATCAAAATTATCATCTAATAATTTCGACATACAACCTAATACGTATTTTAAATTTACATGGAATAAGAAATTTTTATATGAACAAATTAAACAACCATTCAAATCACTAAACTTTATTAACTCATTATCTCACTAAACTTTATTAACTCATTATCTCACTATAAATAAACAAAATAAAAATATTTTAATTTCTATAAATAACAAACCAAACCGCTAATCCTTATATTAGTATGATGAAATAGAAGTCAACTTAAATTGAAAAATGCTACAAAATATAGTAATAATTCATGATGTCATACATAGAATGAGCACTAATTTATATTATAATAATGTTATTCATGTTTATACATGAAAGGTACTATTATATGTCATTCAAAATCCTTCAAAATAGCTCATACATCTATTGCATTGTTGAATTTGTTCAATATTATCCATAGATCGTTGATCAAACATTTATCCTCTTGGTCCTTTCCAATGAATGGAGTGGAAAAAATTATATTTTCATTGGGATTTTCTTTCACTATCTCAAGTGAACAATCCACTATAATAATGTTAGATTCATCATATAAGTATGAGTATCCCACACGTTTCTCAATGATTTAGTGTATATAGGTGTGGTTCAATTGTCAGTGTCCTTATGTCTCTTTTGTGATTTGCAATTTGAAGAAATCCATGTAAACACAAGTTGATCTCGTGATGTTTTTGAAACCAATTTTTTATAACTTTTGTTGCGACTTGTTTTGAATATGTCGTCCAAATTGAAATGTCAAGTGATTCATTCTTGAAACACATATAAAAAAAATATTGCACGCAAATGAAACAAAAATGATTTTTTCTCTATTGTGGCATCCTCAACCCTTCCGATTTTTTCAATATTTTCTTTTATTATTGCATCGTCATTGATGCTATGATAGAAAATATACTTTATTTAAAAAATAATTGATTTATTTTCAGTTATTTTGGCTGCAAAACAATAACAAATAATCTAGTCAAACCATTTTATTCATGCTAGAAAAATTGTTAAGAAACAAATGTTGAAAAAGTAAGCTCACCTTGAGTATTTTTTGTGCTATTTATAGATGAGCCATTGTTCTCTTGTATTGTCTTCTTGAAACCTAGAGCCAAAAATGTTAAACTTTCAATTAAATACGAATAATATTTCTTTTGATCAATTATGTAGTATAACACATATTTAATATTTAATTGATA